>CAAKHD010004687.1:0-36125 GCA_901007705.1 Fistularia tabacaria
TGCTGATAACCTTCAGGGTACCAATGAAAATTGGGCTACTGTGGGTCAAAGAAAGAGAGGAGAGAGGCGTGCTCTGAAGCAGAGAGAGAGGAAGAAAGGCAAGAGTCTGGAACTGAGAGTAGAAATTTTGAATATTGGGACGATGACAGGAAAAGATAGAGAATTAGTTGACATGATGCAGAGAAGGAAGGTGGATATACTGTGTGTCCAGGAGACCAGGTGGAAAGGTAGTAAGGCTAGAAGTTTAGGTGCATGTTTTAAGTTGTACTATCATGGTACTGACAGGAAGAGAAATGGAGTAGGAGTTATCTTGAAGGAGGAGTTTCTTAGGAATGTTCTGGAGGTGAAAAGAATGTCAGATAGACTTATGAGCCTGAAACTGGAAATTGTGATGCTCAATGTCGTTAGTGGCTATGCCCCACATGTAGGATGTGAGTTAGAGGAGAAGGAGAAGTTCTGGAATGAGTTAGATTAATTGATTTCAGATACTTAGGGTCAACAGTCCAGAGCAACGGACAGAGTGGAAAAGAGGTTAAGAAACAGGTTCAAGCAGGTTGGAATGGGTGGAGAAAAGTTTCAGGGGTTCTTTGTGATAGAAGAATTTCATCTAGAATGAAAGGAAAGGTTTACAAAACAGTGGTGAGACCAGCGATGGTGTATGGTTTGGAGACAGTGGCAATGAACAAAAGACAGGAGGCAGAGCTAGAGACTGCAGAGATGAAGATGTTGAGGTTCTCTTTAGGAGTGACGAGGATGGATAGGATCAGAAATGAGTCCATCAGGGGGACAGCTCATGTTAGATGTTTTGGAGAGAAGGTCAGAGAAGCCAGACTGAGATGGTTCGGCCATGTACAGAGGAGGGATAGGGACTATATTGGTATACGCATGCTGGAATGGGGGATGCCAGGCAGGAGGTCTAGAGGAAGATCAAAAAGAAGATTTATGGACATAGTGATAGAAGATATGAAGGTAGTTGGTGTGAGAGAGGAGGATACAGAGAATAGGTTTAGATGGAGGAGGTTGATTCGCTGTGGCGACCCCTGAAAAGGGAAAAGCCGAAAGGAAAAGAAGAAGAAGAAGAAGATGAAATGGTTTAATTTCTAAGTGGGAGATTCTTCACATTTTAAACTTGATGCTTTCAAATGACAGTGGCTATTTACTAGTTACAGTAGCTAACAGCACTGCGTTTACAGTTCTTAAATACAAATGCTTGTTGTCCATACCACTAATTCTTCACTTAGTGTTACGATGGGGCTTGAGCCAATCCCTTCTGTTAAAGTAAAAAACATAGAGTAAGTCTATTTTTCATAAGGGCTGTTTGTAGCATGTTTTTAGCTTCTAGTTTTAGCAAGGGATCAATTTCTTAGATTCTTATCACACTGACTTGGAAGAGCTTTGATAGTTGTGGCTTGATCTTTGCCTGTGAACCGCTCCTACCTTATTGTGTATGACCTTTTTGTTCGATCACTCTTTCAGTCCCTCATCTGTGAATCCCTGCTGAACTCTCTCACTATCATGAATAATTCATTTCACTGACAAAAGGTTAATATTACATTGACCATGCTCAAGAACTATTGGATAGGAGACACCTCAGACACACACGCTCATCTACACACAGTAACTCATTCAGCAGGTAGCACTATTGACTCTGTGAATTCCCATTCATGATACCAGCACCTTATGTACATCTAACGTTTAGTTACAGACATTTTAATTATTTTAATTTCAGTTGCAAACTAGTTTGTGCTATGTATTTCTTTTGGCTTCTCAACCATCTTTAAGTTTGTTTGGTGAATCTTCAGTCACTTTCTTCTTTAGAACAGACCCTCATCTCCAGTGAGGACATTCCTCGGAGGATCTCCTCTATCTTAAATGGGATTACATGAAATTCCCACAGCCAATCCCAATTTGATCACTACCCACCCTTCCACCTTTCTCTCCTAGATCAAATACCACAACATCTTCGAGAGGGATAAAAAACATAGAATCATCTTGAATCAAGTTAATAGTTTTAACTGCATAATATTTTTTTGAAATACATTATCTTATCTTTGAAAAGAGCAGGGATTCATTCCATACAATGAGCACAATAGCAAGGGCAATTTCTTGAGTTTCCTCATTTATCCTTTTTTGTCTCTTGCTGAACACTCTGGCGACTCACCCAGATAAGATGCCATCTCACCATCTGACGGGATAGCCCCCCTTCATCTACCCATTCCCCTCCCTTACCCTTGTCCCTTTGACAGCCAGCTGGCCTGTAATGCAGCAAATTGATTCGGTGCCCTTTCTACACTGTAGCAACATGAAGAGCTAATAAATGGAGGGGCCTCCACACTCAATCGGTGACCTCAAATAGATGACCTTTTCAGGCCATAATAGGCAGCAGAGCGGGAAGGGAATGTTTTTAGTGGCCGTTTGGTAAAAGCATTTGGTACAACTGCAGGAAATAAGAAAAGAAACAGAAATGTATTCTTCCTTGAGCCACACCTTTGGAGACACTCTGGCCTACTTTAGCATTTGTGAGACTGCATGCATGTGTAATGATGTGGACGGAATGAGGACAGATGGGGTCATGTAGGCAGTTAGAGTGGTACACCTGTCGGGGCATGGCGTGCATGAAGAGAGCAATGATGTATGGGAACAGGATGATGCTGGAATACTCCGTAACGAGAGTGCTTTGCAGCCCAGGATCACCAAAGTCACCATCATTACTATTACGATTATCACTGTCATCATCATTCATCATCCACATCAGCAGGAGAAGAGTAACTGGCTGGACATCATAATCAGAGTAAAGTGTACTATGAAAAGTTCTTTCAATCTGCTGATGTTAAAATGACATTATATGAAAGGGTGTTACCCCCGCCCCGGAGGATTGTTTGCAAAGGAGATCTATGTCCGTTATATAAGCCACATAACCTATAACCACATAACGTACTTATTTTTTTAAGACAAATAAGGGAAAAAAAAGGGAAAACAATGTCCTTTGACTCTCGTTCTACTTTTTTTTTAATAGAATATTGTGTCTTGATTGACAAATACTTAATCTATTTTTTTTTCCCCAGTTATGATGGTACAGTTTGTAAGGTGTCAGAGAGTGGGCTACTGGCCACGATCGGTGATCTGTTTGTCCAGACATTCTTCTTACAGTATAAAGGTATGAGTTTGGTCTTTCACCCAATTGGAGAATGCCATTTGGTTGGAAAACACTGCTTTCCAAATAAATACTTTGCTTTCTGGGAAGAGTGTGCATGATACTAAAAACTATGGTTTCCTAAGTGACAACTTGAGTCGGCCAAAACAAAGACCACCATTTTGAATTTCAGTAAATTAAATGTAGCAGAATTAAATCTTTTGACAATCATGTTTGAAAAAATATATTTATTTTTCAATGAAGGTTCACTCTCTTTGATCACAGCTGGACTGTGGTATTTTTTATTCCTTCCTTAACATGTTGTGGTGCTTGGCGAGGAATAATCGATGACGAAGCCTAGGTGTCTCGAATGAGAGATTACGTTTGTTATCGAACACCACTACTATACACTACCCCGAACACTTCCGGGGCGCACAAAGATAAGCCTCTGGCCTAAGCCACGCCCCCAGCCCCTAGTCCCATGGGGTAAGAAGTCACACCCCTCAGTGTCCACCACAACATAAGAAATCTGAATTTGCCCTTTGGGAATCAATAAAGTTTTAACTTATCTTAAATGACAAGTCTAGTATTTAGAATTTGGAAAATATTTAGAAAATGGAGTTGTTCTGACTGGGAACATAGTATTGAATATACATTAAACTTGTCAGTGACATCAGGCATTTTTTGTTCTCCTTATTGCATCCAGTACAGATAAAACAACTGAAATTGGTTTGCTTTATGTATTGTTGTTGTCACCTCCAGACGGCACACAGCTTTGAACATATGTACAAAGACCCATTATATGTTCTTAGCTTGCATAAATGAAAAATGATCATTGGACATGCAGACAGCAGTATGGGAGGACAACCCATCTGCAGTGAGGGAGTTTTTAATGGAACAGTGACACAGTGACACAGTGACAACGGCACTAATAGCCTTATTAGGTAGTGATTAGCCTCAAATGGGGTACGATGTGGCAAGTCTGTGGCAGCACCCTGGTGACAGTTGCTCTCTCGGGAGCATAGAGCCTGTGATAGACACAGAAGGCCCTCAATCACTGCACATGCATGCAGAGGTTCAAGATGGCAGGGGCCATAGACCAAGAGAATCAACCCCCCAACACAATTTCTTCCCTGGAGGAGCTATGACTCACATGGCTCCTGTCAGCTAGAGCAAGGAAAAGAGTGACCTTGGGTGGAACTGATGGCCTCTGCAGTGAAAGATATTCACTTCCTAACAATTCTATATTTCTAACCTGTGTTAGCATCTAACTTCACATGCACACTGTACACACAGTAATTGATATAGCCTGCTAAAAAAAAATTAATAAAACAATCTTCTTCAATATGTTTTATTGCAAATATTTATATTTCTGAAGTCAATTATTTTGATCACTTTTAAAATTATGACAAAAAAATGCATCCAGTAAATTGGAATTTAGTCACTAAAAAGATCTGAATAAGATATGAAATATGTACAAAATGTACTGATTCCAAAAATAGTGAGCAAGTTCCAAATTCAACAGCTAAAAAGTCCTGTTTTATCTACAAATGAATAAGGAATCACTAGAAAATTATGACTTTGATTGCAAGTCATCAAATAAGAGACTGTCACAGATTTCAAGCTGCTGATGCTCAGCTGCTTTTTGAAGATTAAAAAAAAGTGAAATCCACTACTAAAATGTTATTTTCCATTACTCTGCCCATATGTAATACGTATTGTGATCAAAACATGAGATTCCTATTGTTTCACTATGATCCAGGCCTTTACTAACGCTGACAAAATATCACTGCTGGTGCCATGGAGCTTCTTATACCAATAACACAGGAGCTCAGTAAAACATCACAGAATAAACAGGATGTAATGGAGCAGAATGACAAAACAAGAGAGAGAATGAAGTAAAAACCTGAAACAGGGGGTGGGGAAGGATACCATTTTTTTCTTCACTTCCAGAAAGGACTTGTACAGTCTGATACCTCCTGTCTGTCACAGACCAGTAAGAAAATAATGGCCGGGCAAAACTGTCACTGCTGTCACTACCCCCTTCATCTGATGGAACACTCACTCATGTTAATACGTTTGAGGAAACTCAGCATGCAATGTAATGCATTTTCTAGGGATGCAATGCTGTCTGTAAGAGTTGCATGATTTTCTGCAATGTGAAGACTAAAAATACACCTCAAACAACCAAAGGAAACACCAAAAAAAATTAAAAAATTAAAATTTAAATACTTATTTATGATAAAGCACATAACAACAGACCTCATGATATGTGTTAGCCCTGAGCTTACTGAGGTATCTGATATTAAGGCAAGTCTCAAATATTTCAGCCTTAAAAGACAGGGAATCCAGCTTTTGGCCTCCAGCTATCCTACAAAGACTACATTTTGCATTTCCAACATCAGGGAAATTTATATCACAAAGTGCACAGTCAAATGAAAAGGTTTTCTATATTGTAGGTCAGAGGTCGTGATCTGCTTTGGCAGTGCTGTGACACCAACCACTTCAACAGCAAGAGACTGACAACCCAACTGAAGATAAGACATGTTTAGGCTTAGGCCATGTCTTTGACACTAAATGATTTTTAAGGAGGGTTTTAAATGTTGTTGGAAAAGTTAAATGAAACTAAATGTATTTCTTTTCTTGATGTATCACAATAAATATCGGATATTGTCATCAGCCTTAACATTTGAAATAACCGGTAATCAAATGCATTCATTTCAAAGCAGACCGTGACTCATGCTGTCAAGGTGTCTGAACTAGATGACTTACTGACCATTGACAAGGGAATGAATAAATTGTGCACAGGGTTATAAGCAAAAAAGCTGCTCTTAATTATGCAAAGCATTTTGTAGCCTGCTATTTTTGTATTCACAGGCACTGTGAACTTTAAGGGCACTATATCCCCAGAGTCCCCATTAATGTAAGACTGTGAGTGTCTGAAGACTTAACACATCCTTCTTGGTGAGTTTTGTCTGCCTGATACAGACACAGAAACAGAGGGTAAAAACTGTCATGTCCTGTCTTGCCTTTTCTCTCTGATGATATGCATGCTTCCAGAACGACTGATGCTTTATTTACCACAGAGTTTTTGAACAAAGGGTCGGGTATTCTAAGAATATAAAACAAACCATATTCCGTGACATCTATGAGAAAAAGCTGTCATCACAGCTGACATGTGTGGCACTTTATTGCACAAATTGTCTGGTTGTTACACTTGCATTTGTTGTATTTCATTTCCAGAGAGCCAGCGCTAAATACAATAAGTAATGGTGTCATATTGTTTCACATTTTAAAAAGCTGGATGTAATAATAACTGAAATTGTTAAATGCTTATTGACATAAACTGTTGTAGCTTGTACAACTCTGCTGTTGCAGTCTAATGGAATTTTCAAATTTTATTCCTTGTGATATGTATTGTTTGGTAATGGAAAGGATAATTGCATCTTGATTCTACTCGTAAAAGAGCCTGTTTGTTTAATGGAATCTCAAATTGGGATAGACGTTTGATACAAACGCAAATGAACGACAACTTGTCTGTTGATATTGAAGCAGCTTTGAGATGTACAGCCAAAAGAAATCTAGACAAGAAACCAATTCAACAAAATATTTTCCACATTCTGTCACCAATAATGATGTTATCAACTGTGAAAGGTGGAGGTAAGGAGATAATATAAGGGTAACAATCTAATAATGAATCCAAACCCTCAGGTTTTTAATGTCTTTGAATTTGTTTACTGTATATTGTTCATTTGGACCCTACCTTGTGAAGTCAGATGATAAGGGGGGAAAAAAATAATTGTTGAGGTAAAAATAAGTCTTAGTATTTTGGGACGACAGTTGGTGTGTTTGAAGCAAGAGGCTGAAGAAAAGTTTACTTTGATAAGTGACAACACATTGACTAGTCCATTCAGCAAAATATCTCAGCAAAAATATCAAATTGTGCCTAATCTTAGGATGTGTGTACTTTTCATTTTGTTATCCATTTCAGTTTCAAGCCACATCTCAAGACAACCTATTGACCAGGTTTTAAATGAAAAGGGTATAACAAAGGTAAAAATATGTTTCTATTCAGCTAGAAATTGGGGGTTCATGGAATGCTACAACACCCATATCCAAGTCAGATCCAGTACTAACATTTCTTTCTTTTAGTGATGCAGTTCGAATTAATACAGCATTTCTTTATTTGACAGGCGTTATGGTTCATTTCTGAGAAGCAATAAAACTTTATTATTCCCCCCACACATACACTGATGTGTGTGGCTGTGGGGGAGTGTGTGTGTGTGTTTGTGTGTATGTGCGTATCTGCGTATGTGCGTGTATATGTGTGCGTCTACATTTTATGACTGTTCATACTAATTACTGTAAAATAAGCGGTTACTGCCTGAGCACAACTTACTGGCTTCTGATCACTTTTGGGAATCCTCTCATTCTCAGTGTATCAGAGGAGTATCCTGGTGTGGCAAAAATGTATGTAGTTCCACTGTGATTATGCAGTAGGCCAGGGGGGAGTTCATATAATCCTTAGTTGTGGCTGGAAGTGTTTAAACCATATTCATGGCGATAAAATTTCATCACAGCATCAAGATACGATTACCCTTCCTTTCCCTGCCTGGGCTATTTGGGGGAAAATGTGCACAGTGCAATGCTTATTGCTTTGTCTCTTTTGCTTTGTCTGCCAATTATCATGAAACAGCACAATGTGTGTCCAAACAGTCACTGCAATTCAAAGAGTACTTAATTTAATAACTTAATACAATCTAGTATTAACGTTCTATTCATTTTCTCACATTTGTATTGGTGGACACGTGGGAGCATAAGCATAAGCCGATAGATAACGTAGAGGGACAAGGAAAGCGACACACAAACAGCGATAGACAATCAGATACCAAGACAGTGTGTGTGTGCTTCACAATAAAATTCACAATGCTACATTCAGTTGCCATAGAGACAGGGCACTCTGGACTTACTGAGTATTTATTTTAAAAGCCTCCATGGAAGTATTATTCCCTCAGACCCTGAGAGGAGAGTCACAATGTAATCACAGTGTTTGGGCAGGAAACACATGACAGAACAGTGTTTCAATACGGATGAGAGTTAGAAGTCTTCTGTCCTCTGCCATCCTTGTTAAAGTACGAATAATCATCACTTAAATATAAAATATGTTAACAAAACGCCTTTACAGTCATATGGAATTTGCCACAACACTGGGAGGGTCTCTGGTGTTTTATATACATCTTGAAGCAAGCAGAAAGGAAAACATACCCTGTAACTGAAAGGTACCAAGGCTGAATTAAGATAGGCTCCTTATAATGTAAGGCAAGTTAAATTAATTTCCATAGCAGAGTGCACTACAAAGAACACAACAAACACTCAGGAAACAAATTACAAACTACAAACACTACTACAAAAATCACCCCCGTAAGGTAAAGTTATAAAACCAACATGGAAAACAATTCCTTACTTAATGTGAAAACAAGGTTTACAAAAAAAAAATTAAGGTGGATTTCTTTCTTTCTTTCTTTATTTAAATGTCAGATTGAATTGTTGTAAACATAGTCTCACATCTTGCCTCTTCTGGCAAATTGCTCCATATTTAAACAGAACACAAGCCAAACACTCTTTCCTAGTGCCTAGTTTTGGATCTTGGAACAGCCAGCAGTCTGAACCAGATGATTTGACTGTCCAGACAGTTTTGCACAGAGCATTTTGGTTCTGACAAGCCTGGCAGGAGCATTCTGGATCAACAGAAGGTATAGTCATCTCCCCTGCTTGAGATAAAAGCTATGTAATTTTGTAGTTTGGAATCAAGTTTCTGTGTTCTGAGCTTTTCTCTTACAGAAATTGAAACCTCCGCTGAATCTGGCAAGTATTTTTCCTTCATTTTTACACTGATAAATTGCCAAGGTTGTGGATTTTTTTTAAATCTCCAACCTTCTGTCCTACAGAAAAATTGTCGAAAGGAATCATTTGAATGTTGCTTGAAAAGACATTCTAAACAAGGCTCAAAATTAAACTAGATTGCCTTTACTGATTTGAGAGACCAGCAGGCAGAGGATTTGTAGCACACGAGAAATGGGGATGAAGAAAGATAAAAGCAGAGGTGATGATTGCTGGGCGGGTGCAGCAGTGTTGTGAATCATCATTCCAAGGAGAGAAATTAGTTTCCTTCTAGTTTCCCTGAGGCTGCTCTGCATGAGAGCTCCAGATCCTTAGCACTTGTTCCCGTAAAAAATGAGGATGGCCAAGCCACCGAGTCCATGACGTTTACCAAGGAAAGCTTGCGCAAAAAGGAGTAAAAAAAGACACGCTTGCCCATTAATTCTTTCAAACAGTATATAGAGCATTTCCATCACAGCAGTAGTTTGGTTGGGATATATATGAAACATACAACTTTGGCTGAATCTCAGCAACATTGTGGCCCAAGGAAAGAAATGGGAAATAGAAACAAAGCAAGATAAAGGACTCAGTCCTTTAACTGAAAAGATCAAACAAGAGAGGTGACGATATGTGGCAATGAAAGGAAATTTGAAAACACTGAAAACACATGGAAGATAAAGCAGACAGATTCGATGCAACTACCGGAAGATTTTTTTTCAAATATTCAACTCAACTGAGAATTTTCTTAAGATCCATACATCCACCCTCAACTCTACGTCATCTGGCCTCATATTCACTTATGCTGCACACTTTTTACCTTTGAAGTTCCCTTGCATGCGAAATCTTTTTATGAACACTGCCAGAGGTCCCAGACATGCAGGCAGAACATGAAAAATGTGGCATGTGAAGCCGTCTAGGAAAGGGACTGATTTATATTCAAAATCACAAAGTCACAGCACCTCAAGCAAAGAAAAAAACTAGCCAAGAGGATTAACAGAAAAGAAATCTGCACATCCCTGAAGATTTGACTAACATGGGACACCTACACTAGATTTGAGCAAACATGTGCAAACATACACCCTCCAGCTTACAGAGTAGAGCTGGGTGGTGAGTTGGACTTGTGGGTGGATTCACTAATTTAAAGCACAGGCAACATTTTATTGAAATTAACTTTGGTGATCGCTGAGTTTGTTGGAAGAAAAAACAAAAAAGATCTTGGATTTCTTTGCAAATCCAGAAATTGCTGTGTAATATCAAATGGTCATCTCTCAACTAAAATTTAACTCAGCAGATATTTTGCATGTGGCTTCTTTGGCCCCAGTGACTAGGGAACTCTATGATTACTTTTTATCCCTGAGAAAATCTAGTGTCAGGTACTCAGTTGTTTAAATTCAAGTCAGGAGAATGTACTTTTTATTCACTGAGTATGTGGGTGGGTTTGAAAATTGTGACAAATCTGGGAACAAATGACGGAGAAAGAAGATTAAAATACAGATTACATTCTTGAGCATAACGGCTTTCGATGGCAATTTTTTTAATCTAAGGCAGAGTTGAGCAGGAATAGCAGGTTCAAAAACCCTGCCTTACAAGGTAGCTGTGTCAGGGTGTGTCTCTAGGCAGCTTGTTCAGATAACTGGAATACAAATCTCTAAATTTCAGAGCAGCTTTGAGGCAAACAATGCTTAAACCAAAATTGCTGCTGTCAATCATGCTGTCCATCCAGCAGTCAGGCTTTGTTCCCTCCACCACTACTTCCTTTAAAAAAAATCAGATTTTTTTAAATAACTTTCAAACATGTAAATCATTCATTTGAGAAAAATAAAATCTCGGAAAACATTTAAATTTGTCTGTTTTTAAGTATTATTTTTACAGTGTATTTATACATGTCAACAGTGTCAGTGTGCATGTGTTTTGTTGTACAAATGTATCAGTCCAATTAAAATTAGAAAGAGATGAAGGGCCAAAGAATCTACTAAGATGAAATAACTGCAAATTAAATGTGTGATTGTTGAAGGAAGAAGTTATAATGCATTTTAGCTTGTACTGATTTATACATCTTCAAAGGTTGTCGTCAGAATTTGTTCTTAATATAATGAAATTCCACCACATGTAGGTCAGGAGAATAGTTCTCTGGTGTGTGGCAACCTGTTGTTTCAATTCCTTCATCAATTTGATAAGATAGATGAGAGAAATTTGTAAGTCTTGAACTGAATTCCTGTTGTGCTCCTCCAGCTTTACTCCAAGAAAACGTGCAGAAAAAAAAAACAACAAATAACTAAGCCCACATTATTTTCTTTCTCCTAGTGACAGTACAGTGCAAACATTGCTATCACATAATAAATGGAAGAAGATAGATCAAAGAGATGCTTCTATCATGCTATCATCTCCCTCCTCTCTGAATGTTGCCTTTGATAATTCTTCTACCTTCTATTTCTTAATCAAATCCCTTTGCAGTGTTTACTTTCGGCAGTGATGCAGAAATCAGTCCCTTAAAACTACAAATGATAACATTAAATGGCCAGAACTGAATCAAGAAAATCAGCTTTAGACTTTGTCTAAATCTCTCTGTGAGGTTTGAAATTCAATAAATACCATAGATAAAGCCTTCAAACCCTTTAAAGACAAAGACTGTCCATCAGTATGGCACATCACTTTGCTCCTTTCTGAAGACAGTTACCATCTCACCACTGGGCTTATCTTACAGGTGACACCCTGGAATACATAATTGAATCTTTGTGGGGCACAAGACGCACATCAAGCAGATCAATACCACTCTTTGTTTCAGTGTCACAATTAGAAAGCTTGTATGTCACAAACACATGCACATGCACAGTGAATCTCCCCTTCCATTTACCCAATGACAGACAAAATGAGTTTTAGTGAAAAACATACCGAGTGGTCAATTTCTTAAATGCCATTAAATAAATACAGACTGTCAGTTACTTGATGCATAACAAGCTTCCCTATACTGAAACAAATCCACCTGAGACCTTGCAGAACCTTCAAAACCAAATGGTAGCGACATGAGTGATTGAAAAACAACAAAATTGAGGAAATACTACATCGCTGCTTACCAAAATCTTTCTCAGTCAATGTAGAAATATATGTACAGTGCAGGAAAAATAAAGCAGCACTTGCCAGATTGAATCACTGATTTCATTCTTCCTTTCAAAACTTTAAAAACAACCAATCATAATGAACTAAAGAATTGCACTTAGACCTTTTACATCTCTGCATCACTAAAAAAGTTTAATATTAACAAGGCTGAATGGATGACATCATAAATCCATAAAAAAGAGGGAGTCAGATAAAGAGCAAGTAAAAAGAACCTGACCTATTTTTTCATAATTTCTTTTAACTTTACACAATCAATTTCAAATTGAATGCAAAGCACAACAGTAACTTTAATTGCAGTGATAAAAAGAAAACTTAATTAGTTAAATATTAATTTAATATTAACAAAATAGCTCTGCAAAGTATTACAAACATCCAAAATTAAATTAGAATATATGAATGACTTTTGATCTCTGTGGTAAATGGACAACAAGGTGTTAAATATTTATAATTTCACCAGAAGTCAGGGCAGGGTGTTTCATCATAAGGGGAGAAAAATTAAGGAAAGTAGTAAAGATAATGGGGGGTTCATTGTGCAGACAATAAGTGAAGATTGGCTCTTATTTAATATTGATGTCTAATTATTAACAGATTGCAGACTCATTGTGATACAATTTAAACACATGAGTCTCCTGGTCCTCACATCCTTCAATTTCTGAGTATTGCATTTGCCTACATTATTGAAGTGACATGCATGCACGCATGTAAAACCTCTTTCATCCTCTCTTTCTCCCTCTCTCAAGTGTTTACTTCTGAAAGAGAACAGGTGTATATATTTTAGGTGCCATACAGCATTTGGATTTGGGGGAAAAGGAGCTCACTCAAGATTTCATGACTACCTTAATGATTTCTTTTATGGTATTTGGAGACTAACTTGAATAGACATATAGACTTCCACACTAGCATGCATAACAGTTAGATTACTGTAGGAAATTCTTATACATTGTATAAAATACACTATTCTAAAATTTTTAGAATTGTTCAACAACTGATCATGTTCATATCAATCAGGTGATCAGTTGAACTAATGGGATGCGCTTCATAGATTTGCATCATGAGTTGTCACCATCATGGCTTATTCCTAAACCATAAAGCCATAATCCACAAAATCTAATATTAGAATGACTGATCAGACCCAACACTGATGATATTCCTTCTAATTAACAAATTTCTTCACTTTCTCTTGGTATTCTATTGCAATTACATGTTAGGCCCGACAAACAATGTCCTGCCCCTTGTGATGACGTACTAGTCTTTTAAGAATTAATATAAGGAAGTCTAACAGGTGAACAGGAGTGATAAGTATGCTGACCCTTGATGGATTCTGCATGTATGGAAAAATTCCCTAGGACACATCTCTCTATAAATCTCTTAAGTACCTTCATTAACCAACAACAAACCCACAGAGAGACATTACATAGCTTATCAAGACTCCACTAAAGCTGCTCGCCATTAGACACCTCTACAATGTGGCTACACAAACAACCAAGTGCCATCGGAGACTGAGACTACATA
The DNA here is from genome assembly GCA_901007705.1 of Fistularia tabacaria. Classification (NCBI taxonomy): domain Eukaryota; kingdom Metazoa; phylum Chordata; class Actinopteri; order Syngnathiformes; family Fistulariidae; genus Fistularia; species Fistularia tabacaria. Next base: position 13,643 of record CAAKHD010004687.1, read on the forward strand.
AATTGATTACCCTAAATTTAGATGTTCACTTCAGAAAACTGACAGCATGCTGACATTTTCACTAATTAACTGGGATCCTGAGGTAGATTCTCCTGCATTCACATTTAGAATTGATCCAGGGTCTACTAACAAAATAGTCTCAAAGTGTGTCTTCACAACTCTGCAATGAAAGCTGGCTAAATATAGGTAGGTATAAGTGCTAAATAGAAAAATCAGCGATGAATGAGTGATTCAAAGATGGAATATATGCTGCATCTAATGGATAGTCAGGAAATGGAGATGCAAAACTGTGTCATGTAAACCTACTGTATATAAAACAATAAATGAGCTTAGTATAACCTTCTAATTTGTAATCCAGTTATCAAAGCTGCAATCAGGAAAAGATGCAGCTGTGCCCTCTGCTAACATTAACAGAAGTCTGACACACGCTGAGAAAAATCAATAGTCTTTGACAAGTGGAGAGGTGTGAAAAATCTAAAAATAATCTGGATTATATTTGCCCTTTGATAAATTGACAGAAGTGTTGTCAAAGAACTTCATCTCTCTGGCTGCTGTTTCTCAGCTACATTTTAGCACTGTTAGTGACATAGGGATTCAAGGAACAATTTTTTGCTTCGAATTAGTCTATTCAATTCACCAGGGAGCCAAAAGGTGCAGATACATTCAAAGTCCTGTCAAATATGTTGTATTACTAGCTGGAAATATTTAAACAGGTAAGATGAGTGAGTATGAGTGGAAGATTGAAACTTTGCTGTTTCACAGCATAGATAGTTCTGGTATTAATATCTGTTTATGCATCTGTAGGATTTTGCAACATCTACCAACAGCTTATTCCAAAAGTATGACAGACAGACACAGACATGATAGTCAACTGCTACTGCACTGTTAGCGAATTTGTTGAATTTTTTTTACCAATAACGGGAAAAGCTTATTCATCAAACTGCATAAACAAGAATTTAAAACATAAACATCTCCTTGTCCACTACAAAACGTCTAACACAGGTTGTTACAGTATAAGGGGCTACAAGGGCACATTTCATTTAATCTTTCCCCAAGCCTTCAGATTTCACCTCCAGGTATGAGATATTCATTAACACGCCAGTGAATAAGAATGATTTGGGGGCTGACACCATTAGCCACTCATATTTATCAGCCTGTCCATTTTCAAGTGTTCTGTACTGTTACAGGTAGCTATTGTATTCCTAGACACTAAAAGGACTCGATGAACTACTTGCTTTATGAGACAATAGCCATTAAATATGTTTCATAACTCATTCTGGGCGGCGTGGCGCAGGAAGTGGAGTGATCGTCCTTAGAACCGAACATTCCTGGTTCGATTCCCCGCTCCTCCTAGTGTTGAAGTGTTGTTGAACAAGATACTGTACCCCTAACTGCTCCCTGAGCGCTGGTAGACGGTAGCTAACTGCTAATGGTTCATCCATGATGGGTTAAATGAAGAGAATGAATTTCCCCATGAGGGATTAATAAAGTATACATTATTATTATATAAAAAAATATAGCTGGACAAGGATGACTCCAAATGAAATTGATCTTTTTCCTCTCACTGTGTGCATTCAAAATGCAGAGAAAGGTTGGTCCAAAGTTCTTAATCAACACTTCTGTTATCCAATCAGGCAAGTGTAGATTAGAAAAATTATATAGCAACAAATCAGCACAATATCTTGTAAAATGGAAACATTCCTGGTCACATTAGTGCATAGCAGAGCAGGAATGTAAATTAAAAGGAACATCCGAATGATATAAAATGCCATACACATTTTAAAACAAAAGCAATCATCCTATTTGTTTAGTGGTTAATTGGCCAGCGTGTTTTTTTCCTGAAACATGTCAGCCACCAGTAGAGGCAAACATAGTAGTGAGGACTCTTCAATTCCTGTCAGTGAAGATACTTTGAAAACTCCTTCAGGTAGATAGTTGGGGTGAAGGATGAATTGTCTTTAAAAGTATAAAAGACAAGCCAATGAAACAAATTCAAGTTAAAATCTGTACACCAATAAGTGACCACTCAGCTTATGAAATTAGTCTGTGTCCCATCATTTCCACATCAATTTTGACTGACAGTCCTGAGTATTGCAACCCCATCACTGTCAGCCAAACTATCAGTAACACTGCAGGCTTCTATTCACCTTTGTCACCTAAAGACAGCTCTACGGAACCATCCCCTTTCTCACTTATGTACACACATAAAAATGCCAAGCCAAATTATTATGCAAATGAGCTAATCCCCTCAGTCTGCTGCTACAATTCAAGCAATAAATCATTCAGACACCAGACAGTCACACATAACTTCAACCAACAGACCAACATCTGCCAGTCACATTTTCTGGGTTGTAGATGACAACACCACACTCTTAAACCTGTGTTTTGGATATTGGAGCAATGCAAATGTCTGTTTAGGCCACTTCAGTCCAAAACACCAATTTCTATGTAAAGGTTAATTAAAATGCGCCATTAGGTTATCAGATATTTAGGAGGATACTATTCACTGCTTTTGTGTAGAGGTCTTAAATTGCATTGTAAAAAATACTGCCAACCTAAGAACTTTGCAATTTCCTTTTTTCCCCTCATCAAGTCTTTCCATCTTCAAGCATTCAGCCTAGAGTTCTGAGGGGGAGAACTAATTTGCTCTCAAAAAGAATTCTGGGATGGGAAAAAAAAGGAAAGAAAATTCAGGGGACTTTTAATTCAATTGACAAAATAGTTTAGATTTTTTTAAATTAGGGAGGAATTATCCCTTACAATTTTCCCATAAATTTATCAACACTTGATTGGCTAATTCAGAATAACAGGAATAACACAGCACAGGAATAAAACCAGGACTGCTCAGTTCCAAGGACGACCACTCCAACCCCCTACCAACATTACCCATCAAAAATAGCACTACGTCTTAAGTCTGTATCCATTGTTGTTTGATAATGTTAATTATCTTACTATTTAATTCTATATTTGACATTAAGTTTCAGAGACGTATAACTTTTTCAAACCTTATATGTTAGGAAAAACAATCTTCAAATCTGGGATCCTGGCAAAATAAACCTTTTCAAAATGAATAATTCTCATTATGTGCAGCCTTTTTTCACAGAATTCTTAATTACTGTTCTATGTGTCTTCTTTGGGACTCTGTAAATCTTTACTTATTATCTTAATTATCTATAGATTTGCTGTTTTGCCACATTACGAATGTGCTGCCGTGACAAGTAGCTTTTCATTTCTATCAATATTTCACAGAGAAACAAAAATATATACATATACATGTATGTCTTATTGAAGCCTCTTTTCTATCTTTATTTCAGCAAGTGTATATGATGTAGGTCATGTCCGAGGTCTCAGTTTCAGCATTAGGCCAGTGTGGGCCAGATTACAGCTCTGCCCAATGATTGTCTGTTACACTGATCCCTTGATCCAGACTGCTGTTGTTTAACCAACACCAACTAGTAAGGGTGCCAAGAACCCCCACCCTGACACCTGGAACAAACAAACCGGAATACAGCGACCAGTTGCTCAGCTCAGCTGTGATACAATTGCTGACTGGCAGGTCATGTGTGTGTGTGTGTGTGTGTGTGTGTGTGTGTGTGTGTGTGTATAACTAAAACCATTAAGGTTGTCTTCATTGTCTTCAGGTTGTCGGCATTGAACAGCCTCAGAATTACTTTGTCACACACTTCCTCCTTCTGTCTTGCCGGCATGAAGCTCGTTGGCCCAAAACAATCCATAAATTAGCCACATCATTGTTTAAGCCGCAGTGTTCAGTGTGTGAAAAAAGTAGCGGCTTATAGTCCAGAAATTGTAATAATGTACACTTTATTAATCCCTCACGGGGAAATTCATTCTCTGCATTTAACCCATCATAGATGAACCATGAGCAGTTGGCGAACCATCTACCAGCGCCAGGGGAGCAGTTAGGGGTTCAATATCTTGCTCAACAAGACTTCGACACACTAAGAGGTGCGGGGAATCGAACCAGAAAGGTCTAGTTCCAAAGACGATTGCTCTACCTCCTGCACCACGTCGCCCCCCCTTTTTTTTTTCTTTTTTATAAAGTGCATGTTACGGTAGTGCAGAATCATGCAGCTAGGCAAACATTTCACACTGATATCGAACACTAATGGAGGTTTGGTTTATTTGCTATTTTAAAACTATATAACATTAAAATTCAATGAACATAAAAAGAAAAAAGGAATCATAAAAAGTAATTCACCTTCAACTCTTGTTCTCTCTACACTGGATTAGAAATGCTTGCCCAAAACCGTGTGTGGACTGGAGAAAAAAATGGAGGGGCTGAGGTCAGTGTCTTTCAGGCTGAAGACGGAAGATTACCATAAAAAAGAATTATTGAGATATGTGTAAATATAGTCCCTTAATATTTCATTACACTCCAGTCAAGGTTTTTCTTCAAAACTTGGTTTCAGACTGAATATTGATGCGTGTCAACAATGGATGTTTGTTTACTTCGATCACTGCGTTCCCTCCTGTATAAAATCCTGACATGTATGAACTATGTTGCGCAATGCAAAGCAGCAAATCCATATACCTATAAGCCAAAGTAGCAAATCCATATAACTATAAAATAAGGTTTTCATATCAAAATTATATTTCCAATAAGAGCAATTCTGGAGTGAATCCATGAGAAACGTCCCATAAATAGGAGTAAGTCCAGTGAGACTAACTGCTATCTAGTGCTTATAAACTCCCTGTCTTTAATATTAACAACCAGCAGCAAGAGTTCCTTGTTGTTCCCAAAAGTATTGGGATAACTTGGTTGTGGTTATGGTGAAAAGTGCAAAGGTTCTTTCAGTATTTGGTTGGCTTTGGGAAATTACAATAACTTCCTATCCCTTTCCAATTTCATTGCATCAGCAATCTTTTCAAAATGCTCACATATACAAGTTAAACTGTATGATTGAATCCTACGCTGTTAATTTTTTTTTCCTTCCTGTTAAGGCAATAAGTGAGGAACTACAACAGTTTTAATGCTGTAATTTGTTGCGTGGCTCCTAGAGATGAAATCTGAACTTAATATTTTCTGCTTGGAAATGAGACTGAAGGGCTAAAACAACTGAAGGAAAAAAATGGAAAAGATCATAACATCTTGCAGTTAAAGAAAGATGCTTCAGAGGGACAATAAAAACAGTGAGCAGTGAAACATAGGTACAGACTGAATACCATCTCATAAAAGTTATCCCTCCAAAAGGCTTTTTAACCACAAATACTTAAATACATAATAAGGGAATCAGTATGAAATAAAATTAAGAATAATTTTGATCCAGATAGACCACCATCAGATTTTGTCGAGTAGGATCTTCTCCCTCTGTGCCAGTCCATCTCCAAGCTGACAACTGACGTTCAGTAGAAAGAAACAGTCTATCACTTTCCATTGAGCCTTATCACTGGTAATTAAAACAACCTGTTTGATCAAGTTATTTCAGGAATGGTCTTATAAATTAAGTAGGTGGCACCTAAACACTTTAAGCCACAGCTTTCTATTTATTACATAACCGCAGACATAAGACACGACAACTTCAATAGTCTGTTGTCTAAAAAAGAAGTGACACATAGTGTGGAATAACAACAGTCAGACCAGATAGCTAAGGAAAATGGACCGCTGTTGTGTTTTTGTGGTGAAAGGCGTATGACAGCTGAGCGGCAAGCCTAACAATATAGTACGATAATCGCTTCTCATTAGAAAAACCTTCCAATGCACATGACTTACTATTACATTATTTACTTTTGGAAACGAAAAATCTTTCCTAAATGAATAAAAATCAAAAGAATCAATGCTCATCATTATGACTGTTCCCTGATGATCGTTTCCCTCCAACTATTAGCTTCTCTTTCAAAAACTCCTCTGAGGCCTCCGACCGCAGCCAGGAAGTACAGCAAAACACTGCACATAAGGGTAGATATACATCAGCATTCACACTACTTAAAATAGTTTGAGTTTTTTAAGGGTCTTGGATATGTTCGGTCTGTCTTTTTTTTTGCTTTTTTCATTAGTGGCACCGAAAACAAAAATATAAAATCACGAAGATTAGTGTCACTCATTCATCTAATTTCTAAAACATCGTCATTTGTATAAACATCTAAGAAGTTTTGTATAAAATCTAATCATGTACATTACACCTCGATTTAAAGTGTGTTTTGTAGGATTGCATTGAAGATTACATTAGTCTTGCGTCCATGAGAACATTGTTGTGGAAAAAAAAAAATGAAGTTCATCTCTTTATTCATTCTTGATATTGACAATAATGCAGACAGATTAAATGAAACGACTACACCAAACCAGTAAAAACAAAGATATTTTATTTAAACTTTATATAGACCTTTAACCATCCATGATTACCTCCTTTACATCAAAGTTCTGTCCTTCTTATCAATATAAAAGACACTTTTGTTAAAGAAAAAATGCCTCACTATTTCTACAGATTTTACAAACAAAACAATAGAGAAGTGGGAAGAAGATACAATAAGGGAATGGGTAGGTGTTGAATACATGTTAATTCAAAATAAGCACACCTCTCACCACCTGAGTTTGAGACCAGATTGGTTAAGGCCTGGGATAACAAGAACCACCAGTGGTGCTGATCACCTGCTGGGTACAGGTGGAGATTCGGCAACTGTCCAACAAAGGAGGAGGGGAAGAAGGTGTGTCCCTCGGCAGAGAAAGAAAAGAAAAGGCACGAGTCTTGGACTCAGTGAAGCGATTTTGACTGTTGGTAAACCATGTGGAATGGCAGTAAAGCTAGAGGAGCTTAGGAGGTTTTGAGACCAAAATGTTAGCATGCATATTTATTTTATATGCTTTGGTGGACTGTAAGATTGGAATAGCAGATTACAACAGCAGATGAGGTAATGCAACAGTGATGGATTTAGTACAGTGAGACAAAGTGCAAAGCATGAAAGTGCTTCAATGCATTAATGTTCTCAGTAGGTTAGTGTTTATCTGCATTTCTTATTCGGATATTGCTTTCAACGAAGAGATGACACAGAGTGTGAGTAGAACACACAAGGAATGTTACAACCTTGGATTCATTACAGCATGCAATGGAATGAACAAAAGGTCCTTCCGACAGCACACATATATTGTATTCAGGGGGCCCTATAACATCGCCTTAGGTGGTAATGGTGGTATTTGTTGTACCTTTCCCTTTCTTCTCCTCCTCAGGTGGGGGGGATCTAAATTAATGTAGCATCACTTCCAGAAGTGCCATAAATTCCCCTAGGTGATCTTGTGACACTGTAAGTGACAATGACATTGTAATTTAACAAATTGTCCACCCCTCAGTAGCTATTGTGGGACAAAACAATTGAACTTCATTAAAAAAAGATCAGTCAGCTCCAGATAAAGGGGAAGAAAAATGCTGTGACAGGCCTCGAGCCCATGTTTTTCTTGTCCCACAGTGTCTAAAGGTATCTGATGTTTAGGAGCCACTTCCAATTTCAGCTTAATTATTGATAACTAAATGTCTTTCCATGCCTTCTTAGCTCAGGCATTAACTAGAAATGAAAACAAAATAATGAATTTTCGATAATGCTTAGAGACCAGCAGGTATCTCACTCAGATTATTGCAGGAGTCAAGTGCCATACCCTGAGGTGTACCACCTGCTCTGACCCCCCTACCCTCCACCCCCACTGTCAGCCAACAACCTCCCTCACAGTCTCACAGCAAGAGAGCACTCAAGGGCATGAAATAAGAACAAAATACAGGAGACACAGTCTGACATCAATATTGGTCACAGACAATGAAGCCTTGAGGAGAGCTTTAAAAAAACATAATTCTACACATACACACTGAAAACAGCCTTGCATACGGCCTAAAATATAGATTAATTTGCCTTTCAGTCATGATGGAGATAGTCTTCCATCCAGATTGTGTTAGTTTCATTTTGCTTTAATTGTAATCCCATCTTACTCAGAAATGTCATATTCTCTTCAATCGACACTTACTGGACTGAAAGGATGGAGAAGACGAAGAGTGTCAAGAATAGATTTTAATTTGACTACATGCAAACACATCGCAAATCCAAAAAACAGCAGCTAAAAAAGCAGACTCCACAGGGGGGATATAAAAAAATAATATCACTCAAATCAGGAATAAAAAATACTATCCAAAGAAATTATAAAGGCCCCAAAATGGAAGCTGTTGTGTGATTTTACAACCATTGTTTTATGTTGAATGACCTGCCCAAGCATTCTGGCATTCACATTGTGAGTCTGACCTTTTATTGTCTGTTCTTATTAACCTTTTTCGTTATCATTATGCTGCTTCAAACTGCAAGAGGGCAATGAGGGTGATCTTCTCCGTAAATACAACCCCTATTATTCTGCAACACCTCTTCATCTTTGCTCTTAAAGGTCAGCTCACTCAAAAGTCCAACATTAAGCATCTTAGAGTTGTTCTTGGTCTTTGTATTCTTTTCCCAGCTTGAGCCCGAGTCATGAACTATCCTCCAACGTATGATTAAACAGAAAATCTCTGGTACTGCCACAAATTCCAACGAGCGCTTTTCCAGAAATGTCTTTGCGATTTAGTTTTTTATTTTTCACAGGTTTTGAAATGTGAGATTTGCAGTATTGGTTTAATCTGTTTGATGAAGCAAACAGAGAGAAATACGAGAAAATAAAACACTGTTTTGTTCGGAAGGAACATGTCAGCTATTCATTTAACATAGTTATGGGCCTTTATCAAGAGCAAGATGAACTTATGTGTGTGCATGATAGTGCTGGAGGAGGCAGCATGGATCAGTGGAGTGGTTGTCTTGTTACCAAAAAGTTCACGGTTCGTTTCCCGAGCTCCTGTCAAAGAGTCATGTCGGACTCAAGTCATCGAAACATTTAAACCCTAGTTGTTGGCTGTCGCTCATAGAAGATGCCTGAAGTGCAGATGATAGATTTCACTGCTTTGCTGTCAATATTTTAATAAGACAAAATGAAAAACACATAAATAAAATATCCCACTGAAAAACTTACCACAGTAAAAGTTAGTCAATTTAATCTGTAACCTACCAGCAAACATCTGTAGAATTAAAAACGACTACAGAGTACTTTTATGTACAACTTGTGCCTTGCAAATTCACAACATTAAGAAATTATGTGAAATTATAAGACGTACTAGGTAGGGTTGCAAAACGAACAACTTGTTTAAAGGGCTTTGGAATAAACAATGTAACAGTTAAATGTAGATTTTGCTAACGGATTTCCCGCTTAGTCACAGCTGTATATTTTTTTTTTCCGTAACACCCGAAAAAATAACTCAGTAACATTCCATAGAAATGTTCTTCGTATTTTACACAAAATTAACACACGTACAATCATTTTTTCGTCTTATTATAGCACTCAAAGCATTTCACTGTGTTTGCATTTCGCCACAGATTGAACTTGATAACATGCTGTAGAGTGTGAGGACATGACTGGACACTGTACCAATGTATTTCCCCTGGACTTCTGAAAGTTGCATGTCAGCTTTCGAGCTTGATACAGAGACACAGCCTTGATAATGGAATAGTGGCATTACCTGCCCACTATTGAGCAGCGGACACAGGATATGATAAATATATAATGGAGCAGCAGCCGATGCAGCCAGCCAAACAGGCTGACAGAACATGAGGACTGAGATTTTTGCACTATCCTCATTTTATCATGCATAAAAAGTATGAGGTTTCCTGGATGCCTGACTCAAAGCCCAAAGCGACTATTCTGTAACTCCAATCAGAAACTCATTCATATTCTCTTTATTTCTGCTAGGATAACATCAAAGGTATAGTTTCAATGCTGCTTAAGAAACCTTGCTGAATGTGGTGAAATGCTGCTTCAAAGACTTTTTCCAAGTGTCAAACTGTGTGTGCGTCATAAAAAAATTGGCAGTAAAACAGACATCAAATCAATGCTGAGACTGAATGGTTTCCACAATGGTAATAAAAAGCCTGTGTTCAATGGCTCATGTGACCATGTTAGTGGCTCTAATGCAGACATTCTTTGTTCTAATATTTCATTTGCCTCATTTGCTATCTCAAACCAATTAGTCAATATCCTGTCAGAAAGAAAGCAGAAACAGTGACAATGCCTTGCATAAATTATCACTAAAGAGTGACTTTGGAATGAATATCCTATACTGACTCTTAGTTATATTCTACTCAGTTTACTTTAAAAACATTTGTAACATTCACAAACATGTGTGTCTGTGTTTGGGTGAGGGAGAGCGGGAGAAAGACAATCACTTGCTAAAAGTGGTACCTGCCGATGCAAATTCAGCACTCAATCTTTACTATAGTTATATTTCTGAGTTTATTAGATGTAGCTGACAGTGAAATGAATCAACTGTAAAAAAAAAAAAAAAAAAATTAAATAAATAAATAGAAAAGAAAACCGTAAAACCGAATTAAATAGTAATAACCTTATTACATTTTTTGCTTCCAAATTTAAGATTGTACGATAATATGCAGATGCAATTGAGCAGTTGAATCCTCAAAAGAAGGAAAAAAGAGAAAGACATGCATTTATCTTTAGCTCAACTCTCACATATGGCCTGTTGTGAGGGACATCGGTGTGCAAAAACAATTTTCTGATTATGTCATACCTTTTGAAATTAATTTCAGAATTCGAGAACACAGTACTAATTATTTTTTGTGTCAATATCTCACAGGATCACCCCTATTAAATTTTAAACAATGAATGTAATTTGTGATTAATAAGAGAAAAATAATTGTCTAACTGAAACCCTTTCATGGATTGACGACTTTACGGACTAATTTTCTGTCAACACTCTTCGGCCTTATTTACCTACTTATTTAAGAGTGGACACATATTTAAGCTGCTATAATTTCAACAGAATCTAAATAAAGAATAAAACACAAATAAAGCGATTTGGAAAATAGCCTTAGGATAATAGCCTAAGGACAAAAATGCAAAGCGTCAATTTCCCACAGCCTAGAATGAACAGGTTTTGGAGATGGTGATAATGAGACAGACAGAGGATGCAATATTTGCATGCAAAGCAGCAGTGGAGATGGAAGCAGGGGAATTCATTTTCTCTTAGTCTTTCACCTCTATGCACTTGGTACTGGCAGCCTGTGGGCAGAATATTGATTATTTTTCCGCAAACTCACATTGTCTTATCAACACAGTGTAAAGAGAGGCAGAGCTAAGTCCAGTGTTTGCAGTGAGAACATTGGTCTTAATATCCCTGTGATGTGGACAGGAATCAATAGAAGATCACGAGCATGTGGCTGCTGTTTCAGAGCTGAGAAACCCCGAGGCTTCAGAGATTTGAGAAAACATACAAAGACTTTTTTCTTTTTAGAACAACCAATTAAAGCTCTATTCGCTCACTTGGTGATAAACTTTCAAGGTTTTTTTTTGTTTTTTTTGCTTAAGTTGGTGTTCTTGTGTGACACTGAACTTTTCATGAAAAAGTTGCTGCAGCAAAGGCAACAAACAAGCCCTAAGATCTAGTTTATGATTATTCAAGGTAGTTTTATAATTATTTATCTGTTAATCTAAACTATGTGAAACTGGCTTCAACTTGCTAAAATTTCAATGTTGTAATTCTCTTATAAACTGGTTTGAAACAAAACAGGTGGTATCTTGTGACACTGCATGAAGAGAATATTTCATTTATTACAGTAATGTGCTAGTTATGATGCTTTTAATTCTGAAGGTTCTTACTTGTATTTAATGCTTGGTTGTATTTCTGTTCATCTGCTTTGACAAGCGTAATCATACATGAACAGAAGATTAATAACCATCAAGGTTTAGCTATTTTTGATTTATGAACTATTGCTCCAGACTATTAAATCAGTACATTTGTCATCATAAACTAAATGAATGCTTTAACCTCATCTAACTTAGTAATATATATTACATAGGCTATATCGCACGTACATATTTGTGAGGCTTAAGGGTTTCTATAGTGTCTTTGTTCACTTTCCACGAGGACTGCGGCCCCGATATGCAGCCAAGCCAAAGTCCAATAAAACTCAGACTCAAGTTTTTTTTTTGTTTTTTTTTTACAGATTTCAGGTCTGTGCTCTATGTAAGGTTGATGTTCATATTTTTCTCAGCATCCCAAACGAGAGCAAGGACTGTTCTGTATTTTATATTCTTCTTTTCCCATTCGTTTCAGAATTTTTGTACTTTAGAAAAGACAAAAGGACATAAATCAAGTAAAAGATTGTTAATTTGGAAGGCACTATGTTGCTAGAGGGAGTAATTGTTTTCTCTCTTCCTTGTCACTGTTATCACAAGATCATGGCTCAGAGGGTGAGATTTTTTTTCACTATATTTAAAGATGTTGTGGTAGTTTTATTATGCATTTCACCATTTGTGCAGTTGCACTCTTTCAGGATAGCACTTGCAATTTTCCAAACAGAAAAAATTAGCCTACTACCATGATGTTTTTATTGAAAGTGAAGCAACAGAGCTTCAACGCCACAGTAGGGTTTCACATACAGTGTATCCATTTATCTCTGCTGTGATATTTTTCTATTACTGGATCAGCACAACCTCTCAGTCTCTTAATTTGACATTATTAAACATTTGACCTTGTTTCTTTATACCTCCCTCACTGTCTCTATGTGGCCAAAGCAGCCATGATACATATCCTCATATTTCAACAGTTTCTGTCTGCAGCTGCACAGCAAATAGCCTAGTGATTGATAAAGACAGGATAAAAAAATACCAGCAAGTAAATCAATAAAGCAAAAAATTAATTGATTAAGTTTATATGTTAGGCCAATTTAAATGCTACAACAGCTATAGGTGAAGAAATATAACCTTCATTACGACTTAATGACAACAAAGAGGAAGTAATCAGCTACTTGAGTACCACAAGCTAACTGTGGTGTCGATGTTCCTGATGACCATAAAACTGAAGTGCCTTTTCAACCAACAAAAGAATTGTAAATGAGATCAAAACAAAACATAATAACAGCATATGAGGGTAAGAATGCAGCTCATTCACATAAGCAGACTCATTCCTTTTGGACATTTTCCTCAACCAACCCTATCAACAGCTTCATCTGCCTCCAGCTCAGTCTGCCATCCATATTCTTCTCCTATAGCCAGCTCTCTGGAGAATGTGACTGAGATGGCGTAAACTCAGTGTTGATATTCTGCAGAGGTTGCACTGTCTGGGTCGCCATAACAACCCAGGGGAGACAGAAGATGACAAAGAGATGGGAGAAAGAAAATGAGAGGAGGAGTGAGGGAGAGTAGGGAAATATGTGCCTCCAGTTTATATAGTAAGTCCATAATGTATTCAAGTGAGAAGTTGTCTCTTCTGAGCACACTTTTGTATTTTCCATCTCAGGATAAAGCTGAGTGTTTGCCTGAGGGAGACAAAAGGTCTTCCAGTTTATCAGTACAGTGATTGCTGAGGGTAAACAGGTGAGGAAACGAGGGTCTGAGGCTGAAAATGAAAATGAAAATGTACTACAGAGTATATCAACTTTTGAAAGAACTGCTCAGAAACCCCTTTTTCAACAGGTATATTATTCGTGCCTGAACATGACACACAGAAATGAACATTGACTGTATTTCATGCATAATTAATTCATGTTTATATAAATGCATTTAGATATATAAGAATACATGTAATCTTGAACATTATTCCTGCTCTCACCTTGAAATGTGATTTAAATTTGTTAAAATTATATTTTGAAGACTCCCAGAGTGTCTTCAGTATTTTAGGTACAAATAGAATAACAAAAGTTTTGCATTCAACAATAGAAAAAAAAACAGATATGATAATTGACTGTCAAGCTATCAAAATGATCAGTATGACGAAAAGAATTGACAACAAAATACACAGGAAGGTGACATTTGATAACAATAAAACGCCCAGTCCTTGTTGAAAAATTCAGGATTTTGTGATATATCTTGATAACCCAGACAGCTAGTGCAGATTTAGCCATGTTAAAGTTGTGGTAGAAAGTGCATTTGGCTGTAAATTGTTGGGTTTAAAGATACACTGCTCCCTTATTTGGACATTGTTCTCTGTAAATCACAAAACTGTGTCGATTCGTTCCAATTTGGTGAACTTTAGGATTTGGGATGATTTCTGCATGCTATAAAAGCTAAAGCCAAGTAAGTGTGACAGCCATTTTGGTTAAATTTCTTTTGTTGGATGACTATGAATGTTTGAGGTAATGTCCAGTATACTGTATGTGCAGGGGCGTTTAGCTGTCACAAAACTACTAGCAAAGGGATACTTTTTTCAACTGACACCCCCTATACACATACACACACAGTAACCATACCCCTCACCCCCTCTGCTCAATTTGCACCTTTAGAAATATGTTAAAATCATTTCAGTAGCCTTATACCTTTGCACTTTATTACTGCAATTACTTGTATACTGCTATCACTTGTTTCCATATTTATTTGCACTCCCCTTTTTTTGTTTTTGCATGTTACAGTTACACTGTTTGCTGTCCTGTCTTGTACTGCCTGCTCTTATTGCCTCATAATTGCCTACATGGCATAAAATCCTTTTTTTTTTTTACTTGATAGTTTGTTTTTTTGTTTTATTTGTTTGATTTTTTGTTTGGTTGGTTTTTTTTGGGGGGGGGGGTTCTTTTGATTATTTATTTTATATTTTGGTTCAGTAGACATAATCTTTTTTATTCCATATTAAAGAAATGCTGGTCAATGCAAGGTTATAAAATGTAGGACAAAATTGAGCCAAAATTGAAATGCACATCACACTACCTACATAAAAATTTTTGGGAAACAATGTAAGAAGCAAACCAAATAATTTTGGAGAGACAACTTATTAAAGCCTGGTATATTCATCTTGATGTGTTTTTAAGTTGTATTATGCAACTATCTACTTCCATGGAAATCGACTTAATATTTTGGCAATTTGCGAACTGCAAATGATACAAACAATGTTTCACCATGTAATGTCAGACATTTTAAGCATAATATTCAACCTTTGAACCTCTTTGTGCCCAAATGTGTGAGGATACCAAAAGGCAAAAAAAAGTATTGACCAGACACATTTGTACAAAACCATACTTAATTGTGAATGTGTTTGTTTAAGGTGTCTGAAGCCCCATGTCATGTTTCACTGAATAAAGCAGATATTATGTCCTTAGTGATAATTTCACAACCAAGTGTCATCCTCGTGCTAGTTTGCCTCAAAGAGTCTGTGCCACATAAATCCAAAACAACAGGAGGGCTGTGAGAGAGAAAAAGAGAGAGCGAGAGACAGAGAGATGCATTTTGAAAACATGCTATTAAAGCCTGGGTAAATCTGCACAGTGGGGTGAGTGGCCTAGTGTCTCGTTTGCAGCAAGACACTTGCAGGAAATCAGTTGGAGAGAACCCTCTTCTGATACTTGAATAGCCTCCAGCAAAAGAGGGACAACTCAGTCATGAAAAATGGAAACTATACAGTTTTTTTTTCTCAGTCTTGAAATAAAAAAAAAACAACAAAAAAACAATAAGGAGATTAAGGGGCTTCAGAAATGGGAAGACAAGGACTGTGTAAGTAGCAAAAATTTGACATTGAAGACTTCCCAGGGGAGTGAAATGACGGATGGGCTGCAGTGAGTAAGGAGTCTTGATGATCGAACATACCACTTTCAATGTAGTTTCTGCTCAAAATCAAAACATACTTTAAGGAGGAAGACTATTTCAGACTATGGAGATGTTATATCTAGAAGACTAAATAAAGTAGGTTCATGAAAATTTCAGCAACTGACTTTGTTGTTAAAGTACAAAAACGGAGCACGGCAGAAGATAGAACATGTACAATAAGGCATCAAAATTCATATTTTATGTAGGTATCGGCAGTGTTTGTTTGTGTGAATGTATGCGTGCTAAATGTAGTCTCAGTACTTTTGTTTGTCTTGATATCTCTATTTTGAGAATCAAATGTATATTTATTCACATATATATCTATCCATCCATCCATTATTCCATTATCCACTGCTTATCCTGTGCTCAGCGTCGCTGAAGCATATATGTGTGTGTGTGTGTGTGTGTGTGTGTGTGTGTGTGTGTGTGTGTGTGTGTGTGTGTGTGTGTGTGTGTGTGTGTGTGTGTGTGTGTGTGTGATAAATAGAATGAAGATCACAAATAATATATACTTTATTAATCCCTGTGGGGAAATTCGTTCTCTGCATTTAACCCATCATGGATGAACCATGAGCAGTTGGCTGCCGACTCGCAGCGCCAGGGGAGCAGTGAGGGGTTCAGTGTCTTGCTCAACAACACTTCGGCACACCAGGGGGAGCCAGGAATCAGACCAGGAATGTTCGGTTCCAGGGACGACCGCACTACCTCCTGCGCCAAACCGCCCCCTAATACAAGACTTAATGACCTTTATAATAATAACAAGGTTAAACTTTAATGACAGTATTCTTTTGTATGAAGAAGGAAGAAAAATTTCATGTGCTCTGAGAAGTTTTAATATAAATCAGTTGTATGTCCTGACTCTCAGAACTGCATGAGCAAAGCACAGATGATTTCCATTTATTAGCATTTATTCACTGCGTATCTAACAGTGATGAACCAGAGAAAATGAACAAGAGAGTGTAAGATAGTCTCTAATGTAGCAAACCACATCAAACAAGCACAATAAACAGTTGAAACATACAACATTCAGAGAAGCTGGATCAGATGTGCATAATAACGTTTTTTATTTTTCATTAATTTCCTTGGTTAAAGATTTCTCAGTCAAAACAATGTGGTTGAATGAGAAGATGAATACAAAGAATAAGAAAACATTTGGGGATAGGAGCGCTGAACTCTGCAGAATGAAAGTGTTCTAATCTCTGCAGGTCATATTAGGTTAAACGCTATTGACTATGATGATTCTTTCTTTGAAAAAAAAAAGTATCAATAAAAGTTTTTAGGAAGCAATCCCTCAACCACATTGCACATCCAAAAAAACACTTTACCTTTTTTACTTGAGTTTGGGAGGAGTGAATACCAGTTAGTTTAGATACCGAAAACACCATAGCTAAATCTCAGTTTCTGTGTCAGGCCATCATGGTGACAAAAAGTCAAAGTAAACAAATGCGTTGCTGTCACATTAAGTGTGATTCACATTTGGTGCTCACTTGAGGACAAGAATGACAGTAAACAATACATTAATACACATACCTCAGGTTCATGGCAGTCTCCCCTTTGCTGAGTAAACGAGTTTAAGTGCAGGGAAGCGGAAATCAATTTGGAACATTCACTATTTGTGCCTCTTTCTTCCCAGACTCTATTTGGCCCACTTCCACTTATTTACATATCTATTGACTAATTTTTCTTGGAGGTTGTGCAGGCTGATGGAGTGAATATACAGAATTTCAAAATTGCTCATTAATATTTACACATGCTGATTTGACATTGTCAAGAGTAAGACAAATTGCCAAAAGGGTAATTATGCCAGAATGAAAAACAACTAGTCTGTCATGCTTACTTCAAAGCTATGTAATAGTATTTGTGTGAGAGAGAGACAGAGAGAGACAGAGACAGAGAGAGAGAGAGTAAACCGATTGTAGAAAGTATCTCTGTCTGTCTATTTCATTCATGGCAACGAGTCTCTATGGTAGCCATTCTCAATGGTCACAGCAGGATTAATACAACTGTAACACATTGTTTGGTTTGTCAAAGCCATTCAAGGGAGCCAACATCTCCAATTATGAGGATGTGGCATACTTTAAATGGAAAAGAGATACATTCACTGTTATTAATTAAACTTCTGTTTACTGGTGTGATGATTTGCTGATTGTACAGGATATCAGTCAGAGGTGGAAAAAATGTGTGCCTATTGAATCTATGCCACCAAGTTCAATTGATTGGCTACCTCTGACTGATAAAGGGCTAACACTTCATTAAGAATAAATTCATTCTGCTAGGGTGCCTTTTATAGATGAAATGTGGCTTGTCCATTTCAAGTCAATTACAAATACAAAAGTACATGCATATAAAGCAGACTTAAAGTGATAAAAAAGCTACTTGATATTATTAGTAAGATGAACTCAAGAAAACAAAGCCTGATAATAATAGTGACAATATTAAAGAGAGAGGAAGAGAGAGAGAAATGACAAATCTCAGAAAGACAGTGGGAGATTATCACAAGATTCCTGAGGGCCAAAGTGAACAATTGAATTTGAAATGGAGGTTGCCGGAAATCAGCCACTTGATAAAGAAAAATTTCTCTGTATGATAAATTTGGTCGTAAAATGAGAAATATTAGGTAGAAAGAAAGTAACATCTTAGATCAACTGACATTCGAGCAGCATCTGTATGTACAAGAGCGCTAATTCATCACACAGTTTTGTTGATAACTGTAGTGATCAACAGCACCGGACATTGATTATTCTCAAAAAGATGTCAATATAACACAAAAATAAAAAAATCAAATCATTAAACACTGAAATTTAATTTATGAATATCAGAATCAGAGAAAAAAAAATTGTCCCTGAGGGGGTATTTGGGGAAATATGTGGAATATGAGTTCTAGTTTGTCTGAAGAAGTTGGACTTTGGTTAGGTACTTACAAAAATTAAACAGCCCTCTATAAGCTGTCTGCAGTATCTAAATCAGACGACTTTTATATTTCTCAGCAAGGACATCTCACAGAGCATTCAGCCAAATAACATCCAGACAATGTTTGTTTTCAGCTATCACTGTAAATATAAAGAAAAACTGTATCAGTGAAAGAACATAAATTTGACGGAGTGATACACAGACATTCTTAAAGAAGAACCATGAGCTTGTCGTCTGACTTGAATTAGCATTTTACCACTTTTCAACTGAACGGTGCTGTAGATTGACAGATGTTTAATTTATCCAATGTTTCAGGATGATAGAAACAAATGATCTGATGTAGTCCCCTGATTAGCGAGAAGCTGAAAGAAAAATAGCTTGTCAACTTCCTAGGTCTTGGATTAAAATATTGTGAAAAAAGTTAACTTTATGTCCCAGTGTTTTCTTACAAAGAGACATATTCAAGATCTCTGTTAAAATTTAGTTTTCTTGCTCCTGCTTGGCCCATGATTTCAACATTGTTTTTAGTCTGAAAAGAGCAGCCAACAAGTGACATGAAACTAACAAATACCGACAAGCACAAGAATCCCATTTTGAAAAACTTTTGGTCAAAGTACTTATGTAAAAACAACAGAAGTACCAATGAGGTTAAGATATTGCCTTATTGCCCTGTCATTGTGTTTATCTAGGTCTTCTCACACTTCAGGCAGAGAAGGATTCATATGTTACATTCTGTGACATGGCTACGCCCTTTTTTCTCCGGAGCAACTTCCCATGAATGTGAAGGTCGATGTCTGGCAATAACAGTTACTGTTTCTCACAAGTTGCTTAGTCAACCCTTGGCCTAAACAGAGTTGATGAAAATGATAGCCCTGATTGAAATACATCTCCAGTCAACAAAAAAAGGGACAGAAGCTTAATGAAATAAAAGATTTAGATTTACAAAATCCTTTCTTGCAATTACAAATCAACTTAAAACTTTACTTAATAAATAGTTTTCAGCTTACTTACTGCACAAAATCAAGATATATGATGCGCAACATGTTGTCCCAATGTTGTAGCAAAATGTTTGGTTGTAACAAATGCTCACAAAGAGTAAAATGTTTTCATTGATAGTATACAATGTATCACAATATATGTTTGGTTACATCAGATACACAACACAAATCATTCAAATGTGTATCCAAAATAAAAAGCAGTAGTTTTATTTTGTCTTTTATCGAAATTCTTTTGAAAGACATCTGACTATAGTATTTAGCTCCAATCACACACATTTTATAAAATACTGTGTGGCGTGTTATGGGGAGGCAAGTGGGAGAGACTTCCCAGCATCCCTTGCTTTGACAACTGAAAGCCTTGCCAGTTTGCTATAGATTGGTTATTGAATGCCCAAGCTAGGGGGCCCAAGCATTTAGCGAAGTGTCCCCTATACGTCTGTTACACTAACCCGTGCTGTACCGTTGCATGATGGGAGGGCAGAATGCAGAGATGAGACTGTTCACAAAGTTAATCAGGTTCTTGGGTTTTTCTGATTGATGTATCATTTAACAAGCTGTGTATTTAATTAGAGAATATATTCCTTCAAACTCTTGTCTACTGTAATCTGTACTTTCATGATACTTACATTATACATAAATGTAATGCCCCGCTTTCAATTAATTTCAGATTTTAGTAGTGCTTTATCTTATATCTTAATCACATTTTCCAAAGCCCTTTTTGCAACTTTGTCAGGGAACATTATTCCTGATATGGGAGGTCAAAATAGATAGTCTTACAGATTTTTTGAGACAATTGTGAAGGGGGTGAAAAACAAACCCCAAAATTCATAATCAATAAAGAACCAGATGTAGAATCTTAGAGAAGATGGCATGTGTGGAATGGATCCTCAGTTAAAGAAGTAAAAAAAGTAGAGGGGGTCACCGAATATAGGAGTAATCTTTCTGCTGGTTGTTATATGCTTCCTTTCCTCATACATCACCAGGAGCCAGTAGCGCCTCTGGCCTTCGTCGATTTCAGTTTGAGTGGTCATTTTTCTTTCTCCAAATGTCTCAAGCACACATTTCAAAACCAAATTACAGGAATACTGCTCATGTAACTGGCTTCTGACGTTCTGCTGCCTGTTTATGGATCAGTATCCAAGCAGAATGTCTCTCCTGACCTTCAAGGGCAGAGCACAGAGATAACTCCACAGTGCATACACCTTTGTTGGGCTTTAGTGTACCTCTTGACTGGCCATTTGGATTTAAGTCTGATTCGATGTTGAGATCCTATTCAGAGTGATTGTTATTTGGAAAACAGGACAGCCAAAAAATATATATTTCTTTAAACTGATTACGGATACAAGAAGAAACAAGGAGATAATTAAAAGAATTTATTTGAAGTTGTAATGAAAATATGTTCAGAAGTCTAATTCATTTTAGAAACCTGGCACATGTTACACATGTATACACAATTTTCAAGAAATGTGGAGGAAAATATAGGTGTTATTTCAGTAACATTATATGATGGTCAAATGTCATATGATGGTGATGTCATATACCACCACTGTGGAACAGTGGATATGAAAATGTAAAAAAAGCTGCCCTCACATATTCACACATCTTCCTATTTTCATTGTCCTACATCTCAGCTATTGAGGCAGTGTATTACATACTGCATTTCAATGGGCTATTTTCCATATTCCACTATAAGACTGATATCATTCATCGGCCATTGGTGAGATATGGTGCAGGCTTTATTGTATTTCTATGAAGCGGAGGGTTTCGAGGTTCCGGCACAGTGTTATCTCAGGCAGCTTACGGTGAGCCTTCACGAGGACTTAGTCCTATCATCAATTCTCCTCATCGCTCCACCGATCCAAACAGACCTGATTGGCTGGCTGATGCGGCTGCCTCATTGGAAATATACTCTGATTGGCTCTGCTGTGTTCTAAATTAAAGAAGACTTGGACAGCAGACTGACCCCTGAAGGTTCCTCTGCATGTTATGATAAATGAGCTTTTTCTTTTCTATCAAACAATGCATTCATATCTACACATGTGCACAAAATATTCCAATATGCAAGGAGAAGCATGTTCTCTTGTTCCTTGCAAAACATGTATTATTCTAAGAGAGGAGAACACCGGCAGCCTCCAGACTTTGATCCAAATATGAACTGTAATTAAAAGTGCTTACTGTGTACCAAAATAAGATGTACGAATTCTCACAAAATCAGCATCATTTGTATTACGGATGGGGCGAAGCCTTGAATTTTGGAAGGGGGAGACGTATCCCATCCTGACCTTGGTAAAATTATCCAACAAATTATACTCTGTGACCTCTTCATCAAGATTTCCTATAACACATACAGCTGTTAAGAGCTGCATTTTAAATATATTTTGTATAAATTGTAGTTAAACATTATGTTCATATGTCCATTATGTTTTTCAAAAACAGTTTTTAAACACATGCAAAAGCTGCAAAATCTTTATACTGGAATTACTGAACACATTTTTAAAGCAGTGATGTAAGGGCTATGCAATCTTAAAATGTACACATAACAAAATTTAAAAAGGTTGTTTTGGATGTAACTGTATATCATACTATTTTCTAAGAGGTGAAAAATCATAATAGATAGATAATCAAAATTAAACTGACCATAGGGGTACTTTTATTCCTGTTATTAAAATTTATCATGGCATCTATATATAGATCTAGCAACTGTCAGTTTTCACAATTACATTTTTTTTCCTCTTCAAGCAAATACTCAAGATACTTAGTGGTACTTTGTCAGTTTCATGGACTTGTGTTGAGAGATTCACACACACACACACACACACACACACACACACACACACACACACACACACACACACACACACACACACACACACACACACACACACACACACACACACACACACACACACAAACACACACACCCACACACACACACCAAACACCAAAAAAGATAAAAGAAAAAATGTTCACACGCGTG
>CAAKHD010004687.1:36145-83645 GCA_901007705.1 Fistularia tabacaria
CCACTAAGTCACACACACACACACACACACACACACACACACACACACACACACACACACACACACACACACACACACACACACACACACACACACACCTCCAAATATGGAGCTTTTATGTATGAAAGTATGTGATTGTATGGATGGGTCTTATCACTTTTTCCCCACACCTAAATGTACTCTGCTCCTCTGAGTCAAACATCATCATTCTGTTATCACTGCAACTACAGGGGGCCTCTTTGGCAAACTTATCACTTTCTTTCTGCTTCAGTCAACCAGCACCACTGCCTGCTCCCCTGTACTACCTCCTCCAATCACAACATGCTTTTGAAAACTCTGTAGCTCAGTTAAGGGCTGATGTAAGGGTGTTAGGAGCAACCTGTAAATAGCCAAAACAGCTGGAAGAACAAGCTCAATAGGAAGAGGAAACAAGTGGAATATTAACCTCCAGAACCTGACCATTCAAATTGCATGACATCCATTGAAGGATGTGGAAAATTGGCATGATAAAACATTTTGTATAAGCAAAAAAGTGAGGAGCAAAACGATAAGCAAGGGCTTCAAACAGCCAATAAGTTAAAATGTTTTGGCATACTGTAAATGTGTGCTTTTTGGCTGGATCTTGTTTTATGAGCGACATCATAAAAAAAGCACTGTGAAGTACTGAAATACAGAGCTTGGATAGTTTTTTGCAGAAAAGTGCAATGTAAACGTAATTACACTTGGGGATACAACATGGACATTGCATGGAGCCCTTAGTTGCTAAAGTGAGCACTGTGTAAATTTTAATGAAATGCCTTGAATTATGTTATTTTCTGTCATTGGTGGGGTAAGACTAAAAGTCTGAAAATTAGCAAGTGACACAAGGTTAACTGAACTGTGCCCCAGCATGAAACTCTAGGTGATAGGCTTTTAACAATACTGTGTTCTGCTGGATGAAATTTTGCATTTTATGGATGGGCCATGTTAAGAGCGAATAAATTAATGGCAGTCTAAATACAAATGTAATTACAAAGGTCAAGACTAAGGGATGGCCTGTTTCTACAAATGTGGCAATGGTTGGACAATTAACATTTGCTATCATCTATCACAATTTTCAGATGAAGCCAATGATATTTTTTCATCCCGGGGAAACATATGAGCTTACAACTGGGGAATATTTCACCAAATTCTTGATACATAAAATTAGTGAACAAACAGAATAAGCATATTTTCTTCCACTGTTTCCTAAGACTACCAATTACAGCAGGCACTGTACGTCAACAATTGTGGGGTGGGGGTCCAGGTGGCAATGGGATATTCAAGCAGGCAGACAAGGTGTCCATTCCCCTCTCTCTTCCTCAATAAATATTTGATCAGCGGAACTCTAGGGGGTTATTGATTAGAACCCTTATCCTCTTTTCAGTTATCCCTATTGACCGTAATCACTGCAAGGAAGAATACCCTGCGCACACTTCAGTAGTATCTGAATGTCAAATAAGTGAATTGTTGAACGCATGAAACATTTAGCTCCACTAAGGTGTTTAAAAATGGGATTATGATATTTGTATCAGAGCACAGTATACCCATGACATTTAAGATGAAGCTAGAAATGTTAAACATTTGTGTGTCTGCATGTCAGCATACTGTAGACAGTATCAGGTACAGTGCTTTCCAATTCTTAGGCTATGATACTCCCCTTGAAAGTCCTATTAAAAGCCAAGATAACGTTACCACAATCTCGTCCTATGGGATTACCCCTGCTGAAGCACATCTGTCTTAAAATTATGAAAACTACCACCATGGTTCAGATATGAATGTCAGTATGAGAGTCCACGTTGGAAAAACAATCATCTTTCAGACTGTAGCTTTGACCTGACAATATGGATTATCAAACCATCACAAAAAGATTTTAAACAGGAAAGACAGTTGGGACAGAAAAACATCAGATATATCAACAGACATCACACATTGAAGATTCTTTCATAAATCAAACAATAATTTTAGTAAAGATGTAAATTTACACGAGAATGTAATCTATACATTTTTGACTGCTTTCTGAAGTTATTTTAAAAGACCATAAAAAGCTGGCCTGCAGGGTAATTTCCTCTTTCAAAAATTTTATTGGCTTCATTTGAAACATAACCACATATGCTAACATGTATCAAATGTATGATGTATCAAAAAAAAATTGTAACAACGATATAATTACTTTGTATAAATCATTTACAATTTCATAAAGGGGCTTAAAAAAGTGATAGATGAAATAGGATGGGAAGTGGCGGTGGAGAAGGAACCTCAGGGGTTGCAGTGGTTGCATGGGTGTCAGTCATATGTCCAAACATTTCAAACCAAGTCAGAGACCATGAGCCCAGCTGTCATTAATTCTCCCTGTGAAACCTCAACATGACCTAATCAGCTTTTCTAATCCCTGTGAATTTTGGATCTATAAACATCCCTAATCCAATATGTTTTCATAGTCTATCAAAAATGCTGACAAGCTACAGCTCTTACAGGTCATTGCCACAGTTTAATGAAGTGAGGAAAGCAGACCAATCCATGCATGAATCAATCAGATTCAAACAGATCATATTCTGTTTCTTTTGATTTGACTGATTGAGTCAGACAGGGGGCAATATATCCAGGAGGAGGAAACCTAATTGATGCAGGGTGCATTTAGAGTCAGTCGTTATAAGGGAAGCTGCCTCAAAACTTCAAGCCATACTAATTCTCACCCTAAACTACAGAAAAGCATAAACACAACCATCATTTTAAGGGGGGCAAACACATCTTGAGTTATTTTAGGGTTTACAGATGTACACTGTTTGCTGTTTAAGATTTGCATTTAATTAAAAGTAAATTGCCTACAAAATCTTTCACAAGTTAAACTGAAATTAATAGGTAACAATAAGGATAATTAAAAAGTAAAAAGAAATAAACGAATGAATGGATTATTTAATCAATCTCAGAACCTTTTTTGTAAACAATGATAAGTATGAAGACAAAATGACATATTGTTCGTAATATTTCTCCCTATTTAGCAATGCAGCTCAGCTCAAATCATGGACATATCAAATAAAGCATTCGGAGTTTAAGAACAGATTGAGAAAACTTGTAAAATGCCTCTAAAAATGTGCATTGTTTTAACGTGCAAATATTTTACATTTGCATGAAACACAAAAGCCTTGATAACATCAGCAACTCCTGTGAGGTAAGAAATCCTAACCAGGTCATAAAGAACAGCAAAAGCGGATATATTTCCACTTCCTTCTGCTTTCTTCCACTTCCCAACTCTTGCTAACAATGATACATTCATTCCTCTTTTCTGTTAAGTTAACAACTAGGAATGAGTCTACAACATTTTTTGAGGTTTACATCTCTTCGCTAGACCAACTTTCTTTCAATTGGACATCCAAGCCCATGCTTTTATAATTAATCAGTGTAGGTCTTATAAGTGGTTGGAATTGAACTTTTTAAGTGCAGACCGCTTAAAATCTAAAAAGCCTTTACATTACACATATTTTGGTGGTACGTGTTTCAAAAGGTAGCGTTACTGATCTGATATAATCCAGTCATTACAAAACATTTGCAAGGCCCAGTATATTTTGTGTTGCAAGCTCTTCCTGATGCCTGCATCACTTCTGCATAATTAACTTAATTACTATCAAAATGGTTGTAACTCTTAGAGTAAGAACTCATTTATATGTAGATATTCATCCTAACCTTTGTTTTAGCTGCTTAATAAAGGCCAGGACTCTCGGTTCTTCTCTTTACTCTGAATAGCCTTCCAGTGAAAATTCCTAAGCACTCTATATTAGAAAGGTTTGCTGACCTGTGACTAATATATTACTAAATAATCATTGATTAATTGCCCATTGCAAGAGCCTATGATGGTCATCTTTCTCTTTGATCTACTTGTTCTCAACATATGGCCAAGGAGAACCAGGTGTGAGTGATCAAGTGGCCTTTTCTGGGTCCTTGATTCCAGGCAGGAGGTCGCAGTCTGGGCTAAGCAGTTGTATGACTCGATCAATAGTAGCAGAGAGCCTGCATTGATTATGTGTGTAAGGGATACTACAAAGGAGATTGTTATAGAACAGAGGGGGAGAGGTGGCATGTATATGGCTTTGATTAAGGTAACAGTAATACAGCCTCATGGCAATCCCCATAAGCTGTGTGTGAGAGTGTGTGTGTGTGTGTGTGTGTGTGTGTGTGTGTGTGTGTGTGTGTGTGTGTGTGTGTGCCTGTGCAGTAGACAGAATATGTAAAAAAAAGTGTAGAGAGATGTCCTTTTCTGAGTGTCAACAAATGACTTGCCGCTCTTCAACTCTAACATGACCTCTGGCTAATTGAAAATGTAGGGCATACTTTTCAATCCAACTATCAGGTGATGTTTTTTTGATTGATTTAGAATTGCATATATAAATGATGCAATATTGAGACAGAACTGAAGAAATACCCTTTTCTCATACACTCAGTTGCTCAATAAAACTAGGAAGAGTCAGGAGTGGTTTAGAGGCAGCGTGGCTCATGTGGTGAGACTAGCTCCTCCCAGGCCAGGAGAAGGCAACCCGTGGCTCTTTAGCGCCACCCTAGCGGCTCCCTGGAGCCTCTTCAAAAATGTATGAAAATGGATTATATATTTTGGGTTTTAATATGGTTTCTTTAGGAGGACAAACCTTCTTAACATTTTCCAATGCTGTAAAAATGTCCATAATAAATATTATATTTCAACATTTCTGTGAACGAAGATTTCCGTCATAGCCTGCGACACACGTCTCAGCGCGGCGCCGTGCCAGGCAGGTGGTTGTTGTAAACAAACCGGCGGGTGTGTCAAGGGCCATGGATCCCAAAGGGAAAAAGAGAAAGACAGCTGATGAGAACAGAGGATTCAAGGAAGAATGGACCGAATCATTTGCTTTCATTGCCAATGCGGAAGGATTGCCTGCATGTTTGCTTTGTAATGAAAAGTTGTCGAACAACAAAAAGATTAAATTTGGAAAGGCATTTCCAGGGAAGGCATGCTAAATTTGCAGCCGATTGCCCAGTTGGGAGTGAGAGAAAAAGTGCGATTGCAGTATTTCAGGAGAAACCTTCCTGGTTTGATTCCCTGCTCCTCCTTGTGTGTTGAAGTGTTGTTGAGCAAGACACTGAACCCCTAACTGCTCCCCTGGCGCTGGTAGACAGCATAACAACTGCTCATGGTTTCATCCGAGATGGGTTAAATGCAGAGAAAAAATTTCCCCACGAGGGATTAATCAAGTATACATTACATTATAAATTAGTGATGCGCAAAGGTAGATTTAAGAAGTGTATTGCATCTCTAAACTCCACCACTGCTGCAAGTTTTGTTTCAATCTGAGAGATAATAAAGCGTGGAAAACCGTTCACGGATGATGATTATATGAAAGATTCATTCATCAAAATATTAGAGCACCTATTTTCAGATTCAAAGAAAAAACTAATACTTAGTCATTTTGATAGTAGGCTAATATAGCTAAGATACACAGCCTGTGTTGCCCTCATATAAGGCATACATTAGGCTTTTAATTTTTGCAGCTCCAGACAGATTTTTTTTGTTGTTTTTTTGATCCAATATGGCTCTTTGAACATTTTGGGTTCCCGACCCCTGTCCTTGATGGTCCAAGTGTTGATGACCAAGACACTGAATAACTTCCTGCTCCCCTGGCGCAGCTTAAGATGCTACCCAGTGCTCATGGCTCATTCATGATGGATGAAAATAAAGAAAATTATTTTGCAGAAGGGATTCATCAGGCATTCAAAATTCAAAAATTAATACATCAATTTAAGAAAAGAACTCATTTCATCCTTTGGAGACAGAAGGAACTGCCATTGCTTTGATATATTTTTTTAAAGCAATCAAAATCAAAGTTATACCTTTCATGTTTGAAAACTGTAAAACTGCAAAAACTCCCATATTGCTTTATGTAATTCAAACAATTTTGCCTGCCAGCCATGTACAATGCCATAAAGTCAGTATATCCAAATAACAAAAACAAAACAGATTTTTCCCTGTTTGAAAAATGTGTTGATTGTAAAACCAATCCCCTGGAAAAAAAAAAAACAACAAAAAACTGTGTCGCTCAACGAGGAATAATCGATGACAAAGCCTTGGACTCCTGAATGAAAGATTGAGTCTATTATCGAGCATTACCATACTACTATCCAGCCCCGAACACTTCCGGGGTGCACATATATGAGCCTCCGGCCTAAGCCATGCTCCCAGCCCCTAGTCCCGTGGGGTGAGAGGCCATGCCCCTCAGTGTTCACCACAAAACAACTGAGGGGAAAAATTGAGGATTATGGGAAAGAATTGTAGACTGGATATGATGGCATCGTGCAGAGCTGGTGACATTGCCAGAAAACCATTCGGACTGTCTTGAATGAAAAATCAATGTGCACTTAAACAATTAGTCCTACAAAAAAAGGATTGACTGGAAAATAAAAGTGAATACAGCTCCTGGGACCATCCAGAATGTGCTCTACCTTTCTGAATGAAAGTTGAGCATTTAAAGGTTGACATCCTGGTATTTTGCTCCCGGAGATGAACCAATATAATCAGAAGAGGACACATTTGCAGCAAAGGAAAAGATGGATCAACAGAAGCAGTGATATGGCAGTCTCGGTATATTAACAAAAAAATAAAAATAAAGAGAGAATATGCCAACAAGGATATTATGGTACAACCATATTATCTTGTAGCTTAAACCTTTAAAACTGCTTGTTAAACAAGTTGAAATGAAGCCAGAAAAATATCATAAATCTGAAAAAAAGTCTGAAAAACTCTCTCCTATATGAAGAGTCACTGAAGCAAACTAGATGAATTCCAAATCCAGGGGCACTGAGGGGAAACAAAAAAAAATTACTGACATTAAACATTGTTGAAGTCCTGACATTCTACAGCAATGATATTGCAACATTCTGTAATTACAATTTCATCAAACAAAGCATGTGCAGGTTCCCTGTGTGCATGGTACCATATACAACTTAAAATTTTGATCTGTAGCTGTTGACTGTGACCATCTTTTTACAACACATTAAATGCTCAAATACTGGAACAAAAAGTTTTAAAATCAACATATCATTGCATCATTTCCATATTGACAAGAAAGCATCCACATCTTCCTAAACCAGCATACCACATTGCCATCATTTACATTGATGTAGTCTTTGCTGCAAACAAGATCACTTAAATTTCCTTAATATTACTTCCAAGCTTAGTTATCTCATGCAAAATTGAATAGCTAAATGACGGCATTTAGCACAGCACACTCCTGTAAGCACCCGGCAACAATCAGTGGTACTTAGCGCTGTCTCCTGGGAAAACTACTCAAATATATACAAGTCCAGTGATGCTAGAGGTTATGAAAAGTTATCCACATTGGGAATTCCTTATTAATTGTCCAAAATGATGAACAATCTAAGCAGTACCTTCAATTACACACACATTCTATCAAGATGGCCAAAAGCGCACCTCAAATTCAGTATAGTCTTGCATCTGTATCACACCACTTGTGTGAGCACCCTAGTCACCCCAGATATTTTGATAAACATCAATATCTTGAAAAATAAAGATAAAATACCTTTTTATTAATGTCATAATATTTAGTCTTTTTTATATAACAAAGCCCTTGGAGAATCTCTTTTTGTTTTATTGTTTGAAATGTAAGTATATTCAATATGCGCTCTAGATCCTTTTCAGCTCTGAGCTCTCGGCCTAGATAGCCCAACTATTTGTTAATCTGAGTGGTTCCTTCAAAGATGTGATTGGCAAATGTTAATATATGTGTAGTTAAGGACAGTAACTTCCTACAGGCTTTCATCTCCAAAGTCTTCTCAGCTTCCCCACCATGCAAACCAAGTTATAGACAATATCTTCAGGTTTTTAGCTAGCAGCTATAGTCTAAGAGAAAGCACCTCCTCCAGTGAATAATTTGCTGTCTCCTTCAGCCTGAGCAGCTCCACTACATTACCATGAAACTCATTTATTTGGTCATAATAGTCCAAGACACTGGGCATTATACCCTTTTACAAACTCCGTAATTAGTCCTTATTCAAAAGTTGAAACAAGATTGGGTTCAACTGTATCAAGCATGGTTTAGTGGTAAAGTTCCAGAGTATAGAAACCTACAAGTGGTGTGAAAATATTATCAATCGTCAGAAAATTCTGACAGATCCAATCAACATTCTGGAATTACAACGATTTAAGATGTATTCAGTAATCCCTGACTGCTGTGTAGCACATTGATATGGAAGGGCATTAAGATGCAGAGAAGAGCAATGGTGTCGAGAAAGGCTGTAAGACTGGGGGAGGTGGTGAGAATAGGAAATCAATGTCTGATTCATCACTTTGTGCTCAGCGAATTACATGCTGGGAAAGACACTGGTTGAAAATCTTTTAGGTGAATAAAATAGGATTACTTATTCAAAAAGACAAAGGGAATAAACAAACCAAGAAATGTGCTTAATGAAAGGTTTTGGATGTCAAAAAGATGCTTTCAGTAAACATTTTTAACACATTTTGCTATCTCTTGTGTCTTCCAACACATGGAAGGGATGGTATTTTTTCTGCTTTTGGCTTGGAAAAACATTTTCCTAGGTGTTCAATCCTCTCACAAATCAAAGTAAAATTTTCCAAAAAACGTATGTTCTATGGAATTAAAAAGCCATATTGAAAACCAGCAATAAGGAATGTGATTTTCTTGTCAATATATAAGTGTTGGGAGACAATCCCAATGTCTCCCCATTACCACAATTGTTATGTATTCTTCCCAACTGTCTTTCCCTGTGCTAGGTAGGCAAACTCTATGAAGGAATGATTCATTGAATATCATTTGGCACGCTTTTTCCACAACAAAGGAAACTGATAGTATTTCCAGGGATAAATGTAAGAGCTTGGGTATTTGTGGAAACGTGGAGATGATTGAAGAACTTCCCATAACACCATGTCTCAGTCAGTCACTCTTAAATGCAGTCGTTGCAGATTGGATTGGGGGTCTAACAATCTACCTCACAACCAGACTCACACCGAGTCACTCAAACTAAAGAGACATGTTTCTTGGAAGGACAAAAAAGCCATCTTGGATCTACAATCGTTTAGCTCAGTATTTTCTATCCTATCACATCCACAGATACAGAGCCTGAAGCTATTCTCACAGGTGGTACACATTGATGTTAATGAGTTTGAAATGAAAAATGTATGCCTGATGAAATATAACACTGGCATCAATATTACAACTCTGTGAGATAAAATGATTTAACAGAGAGTATGGTATCACAGATTTTCTGATGGGATTAAGAATGTTTTTAAGTTAGATTTCCCATATTCTATGGGTAACAGTTTTAATTGTAATCTTTTTAAATTACAAGAAATCAGACATAACTTTGTGAAACAGTTCTAAAATGTATAGCCGCATGCTGAATGAATTAACTGCAGATAAAAAAGTGTTTATGTGTAAGTATAGATAGATACAAAGGCCATTGAAGAAATAAAATCCCATCCCCACAGGAGACAGCTGAGGCACCTGTTCATAAGCGGAGCACCTCCCCTGAACCAGACTGAACCAGATCATGTCCAGTGACCCCCAGACAGGGATTACAATCCTGTGAGTCAGGGCAGCCGGACAATCACACATCCTGCTGGGTGTGAAACTGACTATACCATGTTCTTGGCCACAGATTTACAAGCAAACAAATATCAATTAAAACAACATTAAATCTGTAAAACTCTTTTCTCAGTATGTTAACCAGGAATGTTCACCTCCAAGAAGGACTGATCTACCCCCCTGCGCCACGTCAACTCTTAGCGGCAATGATATGTATGAATGATAAGTAATGGTAGTTTAAACATTATTATTAATATGAACAGTGTTGGTGGTGCAGATAAAACATTTGAGTGCATTATTTTTTGATCACTATTGGGTTGGGTCAATGGAGGTTAATGTTAATGTTAATGTTTTTGGTCTGCTTTTGTATAGTTCCTCTCACTGACAAAGCAGAAAGAAAAATTTGGGGTGTAAGAGCAATGTTGCAATATACCCCGTGAGCCAATCTTGTAGCCTTCTACCCAAAGTCAAAACCATATCACCAACCCCAGCCACCTGTCCTTCATCCTCCCTCAGGGTGCTGGGCCAGGGTGACAACCAGATGGCTCTTGAGGGCCAAGCAGCATCCATAGCACAGCATCCTCCCAACCCCCAACATCACTGCTCCAAGCCCGGTCCCACCTCCGCACTCTGACCCCCTTCCTCAATACAAACCCCTGAGTCCCTGTGCTCGTCAGTGCTGCATGACTAGGCAAACATAGCCATTCACCAAATAAATCCTCTCTCTCTTCTGCAGAGGCTAGTTTGCAGGGAAGGCTTAGCCAGAGCCATGAAAGGACCCTCTTCCATTTTTTTTAGAAGAACATGAATTATGCCTTTCAGATTTTCACTATCACAAACTAACACACAAACCTCCTCTTGTGTTAGAGGTGTTTAACTGGGGGAAAAAAGAAAAGGGGGAAATATAATGGCAGATGTTTGATTTAACTACAGAATACTTAAAATGAATATTGAGAAAACCTCAGTTAACAGAAAATAGTACTAACTCCTCATAGAAATTTATACACAGGCTAATTCTTAATGATTGACTGAGGGATAAAAATGTCTCTACAATCAGTTCTAAATTATCTCACAAGGCTGCTCATTTATCATCACACCATCGTATCTCTCTGATATTGCATTCAATTAGCTTCAGATATCAGTGGAGCTGAACTTATGGCACAGACAATCAATCAAGCCTTGTCATTGATAAATTGTCACGTCCCCAGTTTCTTCCCATATCTGGGCAACAGAGCAATGAAATAGTAGGGAGATGATTGGGGGCTGATGGATGTTTAAGTTGCGGTCGGAAGCCAGCGTTAATTCCTGCAGAGTGCAAAACCGGTTAACTTTTCAGCAATAAGAATCAGCACAAGCCTGAAAAAAATCATTACATTAAACAGCAGACAGTGGCAAACCATTTTCGTTGTTCAACAGAATAATGCCTAGGGGCATAGACTGCAGCAATCTCAGATATGCTTAGCACAGATGTTGCAGTCCCAATTAAGAGATTGACCACTGAGGGATGGTGCTGTCACAATGACCTTTGCCATATGTTTGGATAAATTACCACTGTTGCAAGAAAAACTGTACTGAATAAGTATTGAATCAGAGTTCCTTTTCTGTTGCCTAAATCATTTTGGAGGCCAACAAATAAACTTATAAAAGCATATCATTTATGTCACATTTGTGTTTAGTTCTGTGGTGTATGAAATTAGCTTGGCAAATCTATGAACAAATTGTAAATGAGGGTACATTTTGCAGGCAGAGAGTTCTGCTAAAAGTAATTGTCTTGATTTTCGACTATCCCTAACCCTTCTTTCGCCCCCTTCCTGGATTAGGGGGGTTGCCACAGTTGGTCAACTGATTTCATCTCGCGCTGTTTGCTGCATCTTACTCTGTCTTTAACCCTACCTCATTTCTTATTCTGTCTATTCTCATCACTCCCAAAGTAAATCTGAACATTTTCAGCTTTGTCACCTACAGCTTTGACTCCTGTTTCTTGGTAGGAACTGGTATCACCATCACATTGTAAACCTTTGCCTTCCCTTTTGCTGCTATATTTCTTCTCCATCCACTCCACGCTGCCTGCACTCATTTCAACACTGCACATTGCTCTGAATGGTTAACCCTAAGATGTCAATGCCTGACCTTCTTCCACTCTTCTCCTTGCATCCTAACTATTCCAACTGGTTCCTTTTCATTTACACACAAGAACTCTGTCTTGCAGTGAGTGACCTTAATTCCTTTTCTCTCATAAACATATCTCCGCCTCTTCAGGTCCTCCTCTACCTGCTCCCTGCTATAAATATAGATCACAATGTCATCTGAAAACAGCGGTGTTCATAGAGACTCCTTCTTAACCTCATCTGTCAGCCTGTCCATCACCATGGTAGACAATGCAAAAAAAAAAAACATTTTAATAGTGACATTTTACAATCATTTGTGTCAGTTCCAAACTTAGATAAAAGGCTTTGAAAATGTAACTATTACTAAATCAGTGTAGAAAAGCTGAAAATGAGATTCTCTTAAGGAGTGACAAGGATGGATATGATCAACAAAGAGTCCATCAGAGGTCCAGCACATGTTAGATGTTTCAGATATAAAGTCTTGGAGGCCAGACTGAGATGGATCGGACATGTACAGAGGAGAGTAACCATATGGGTAGAAGAGTCCTGAGGTTGGAACTACCACGCTAGAAGACGATCAAGGAGGAATTTTTGGGATGTAGTGAATGAGGAAATTACGTTTGTAGGTGAGAGAGAAGAGGATGCAGAGGAGAGGGTTGGAAAGAGGCAGATGATTTGCAGTGGCGACCCCTGAAAAATCTCAGGTTTCTCAATATTCTATGCCTTTTAGTCAATATAACTGACCATCAAACAGCATAAAACATTCGCTATAAAACACTTGAATACCCCCCAGTACTTGGCCAATTGTATCAGGTAACTCTTAATGGGCAGTTAGACAAAACAGAAGTCATATTATTGGCTATTTGCCCAACCATCATGCACATTAAGCAAAATCCAGAAATGATCATGAGGCTAATTTTATGGCTATGGTTAAAATGTTAACATTATATAGAAACATTTCAGTCTTGCCACAACACAGCAGTTTTGGTCTGAGCTCCAAAGATTTTGGTGACAAAGCCATCCCAGCTGTTATTGGGCAAGAGGGAGCGTATATCCTGGAGTTGTCCCCAGTAGATCACAGGGCCACATATGGAGAAAAACAACCATTCAATTGTCTGGGCAAAGTAGGGTCTTCAATTAAAATACTGCCTATTTTTGGCAAGGAAATAGAAGAAACCCATGCGGACATGGGGAGAAAATGGAAACTCCACACCACACAAAAATGCCCCCTGTTGTAATTGAGCCAGCAGCCTCCTTGCTGTGAGGTGGAACTGCAAACCACTGTGCCACCATGCTGCCCCCTTCTTGCCTGCACCTAGATATTTGCTCAAATTAAAGGTCCAATCAACATACCAAGATCTCACAAGACCGTCAGATCTACTCAAACACAGGCTGCATTTGGTTTCCCCATAATAGACTGACAGTCCCCTGTCCACTATTGGTGCTCAATGAACAATAATATATGGAGAGGTGAATGTGTAAGCAAGTAAATCTACAAAGAGAACAAAATCCAATTACCTTCTGTTGGGTAGAGTACTACACCCACATGATCTTAAACTCACACAGCTAACGTTATCGTCAGGGGACTGTGAATCATACTGTATGGAGTCTAGAGGTAATTATCCTAACAAAAGAAGCTCATCTGTCCATGAAACGACATCAATGTTTTCAATTTACTGGAATCAGCTGCTGTCCATTAGGGGGAAGGTGAGTATGGCTCAGCTGAGCACAAGCCGTCCTTCCTGGAGAGCCTCGAGCCCTACTCTCATTTGGTCCTCAATTAATGACACCAACACATTCAGTGCAGTGACTGAGGCTTCTTAAGAAGTCTATACATGTCGCTGCTGGTACCTGATTGACAAGCAAGTGTCAAAACCCATTGATAAATCTACTTGGATCCATTACCATAGCAACAAGATCATGTACATTAGATTACATAAAATGCTGAAGTATTTCCTATCTTGTATGCCGAACCTTTCATTGAGAGAGGTATTGCATTCTGGGAAATTGAAAAACAGCAGTAGGGACATTGGTTGCATCAATTAATATTCATGTTCTACATAATCCCAGGTGACTAATTTACCACACCTGATGAAATCCATAATTCATGCAGTGAAGACCAGACAGAAAAAAATGACAGAAAGAGAAATCTTCAAATCTGATCCACAGCACATCTCCAAAAGACTGTAACGTAAAGCAAATCCACACTTCATTTGAAGGGAATGAGACCGCAAAATGTACTGTGGGACTCTCCAAGCTTCAACAGCTATGGAATACAGCTGCTCTTTAGGAAGTCAGGTGAGATCAATGACCCAGGTGACATTAGATATTGATGTTACACACAAACGCACAAAAAAATCTGATTGGGGCATGAATGATGTTTGTAAATCAGAAGTATAATTAGATCCCAATTCAATTTCCCATTCACCCTGTCTAAGGTTATGCTGTCATTTGAACCTCACTTAAATCAGTGACGTGTGTTTTTTTAAGAGGTAATTGTACTCATTCAGTGAGACAGTTACAGATGTACATTTCTTCAGTCTGCAAGACAGTTCAAACCATCAAAGAACAGCCAGTTTTTCACCATGGAAGACAATCATATCAACCTTCATCTTAAGTTTTCAAAAGTAGGAAAAAACAAGATTTTGTGTAAACTGCAGAGCAAAGTTGGAAAAAGAAAGGTGAGCTACTGTATCAAGCACATCAATCTTGTCAACACAGCATGTTGAAGTAAATAAACACAACTACAAATTGTTAGTGTATATTTAAATTACGAAAACAGATTGTGTCACTGTACAATATTAATTTGTCTGTTGGCTTGCCTGAGCTTTTTCACAAAAAAAGGTATACATGTCTTTTTATTGAACCTCTAAGAGAGCATCTTTTCCTTTCCAGTTTGGTTAAAAAGCAAATCAAAAAAGATAAGTAATTCTTACAGGGTGATGCCAACTGTTTTGTTTTGCATGTTTATCCAATAACATGCAAAACAAGGGACAGACTTTTGTTCTGACACTCGAATAAAGTACATAACTGTGGATGTAGATAAAGAGAACCGAACATTAAAGAGAACCAAACATTAACTCACCCTCTTCTGGTCCTCCAGGCCATGTAGCACAGGTTTTCTTCTATGCTGTTGTGGACTAACCTCTGCTCCTGCCTCCATCTTGCCATATGTGAGGGAGTACTCGGGCTGTCTCACAACTGAATATCCAGCCTTTACAACAGATCTTTGAGGGAATTAAGTGAAATACCTGCTAAGAGTATTTCAGATCCCTTCCTACTTAATTCCCTGTTATGTTGCATGAGAGTCTGTCCAAAAATGGGAAATAATGCCCATCAACTTTGCTTGATGAAACCACCCAATCTCTGGGAGTATCCAACTTCAGCCAAAGGCCTTGTAACAGTCATATCGCTTCTTGATGGTTTCTCTTTCCAGTTATTGGTCTTGCCTGGAGTGAGCATCAGGGCAGATGATGGGAATTAGCTATACAGGATGGCTCTCTCCCACCCAAAATACATCAAGAGTCTTATTATAATGCTCTCTGTTGGCCAAGTCCCACTGTCATCCAATGTGAAAGGTGAGAATTGAGTTCAGATTTTCTGCTTCATTTGTTTTCCATCTAGCAGGAAGTGCAGAAAAACAAGTCTGACAGCAGCAGGAAAAGGCCAGTGTGTTTCACAACTCAGATGCCAAGTCTGGTATCTTGCAGTGAACAAGACCTTGAGGTGAGGACAAAAACAGTTCAAATTAGGTCATTTAGGTATCATTCAAAAATTACTGAATTTGCATATATCAAATGTCAGATTTGCTGTGAGCAACTAGACAATCCTCTGGCCACCTGCTTTAAACACTATTTGTGACTCAACACTAAATAAGCACCTTGGAAAATTAGCAAAAACACAAGATCATATTATATTTCAGATGCTATATAAAGATACAGTCTGATCAGGAGCGTAACTACATGTACTTTGTGCCAAAAAAATAAGAAATTCTAAGATTTTGATTGTATGATATACCTTCACAGTCCCTTTAACTTCAAACATTCCTTCGCCAAATCAAATGATTGATTCATTCATTAAAAATTGACAATTAATTTTAAAAAACTTGTATGAATGAGATCCTTTAAAGAAATAATTTAGATTTATGGGGAACCTGTCCACAAAAACTCTCCAGAATGCAGGATATGATATACATGTTTACTCCAGTTGCACAGCAAAAAAGATATAGTTCATATGTCAATGTATTCTAAATTAGGTAAATCATTTTTCAATAATTTCAAAAATCTGAGTATTTTGTGTTTTTTTTTTTGTTGCTGTTGTGTTTTGAGGTCACATTGGGACTGCGTTTCCACACACAAGAGATTTTTATTTAAAAAAACTGCAATGTGTTGAATAAGGACAAGGTTTAATGTACAAAGGCTTAAAGGACATTAAAATAAGCTACAACATTATATATTAGTGAATTGAACCATTTTAAATACTTTATGGAGATTATCTTTTCTAGTCTAATAATTTGTCACATACATGGAAAAAAGACTGATAAGGTATACTCATAGCCAACTGCGAATTAAATTCAATCATGTATGCTGTTCTGTTAGATATATTTATCAGTGTGCGGCTGGTCACATGATAATGTTGGATGTGCAATATGTTTAAATTTGGTGATGTTGAGAGTTTCTTTGGGAGTGACAAAGAAGGACGGATTTAGAAAGTAACACTTCGGCGGGGGGGCATGTGAAGAGGCGAGAGAGTGAGTACCTGTATATGTTACAAGGATGGAGCGTCAGGCAGGAGGATAAAAGGGGAAGACCAAAGAGCAGATTTGTGGACATGCAGTTTGTGGGTGTGACAGAGGAAGGTGTAAAGGACAGGGAAAGATAGAAACAAATAATCCACTGTGGAGATCCCAAATTTGAGAGAGGCCAAAAGAGGAAGATGGGGGTTGGTGTTTAAATTAAGTCCGGCATATCCCTCCTTGCCGATGTAGAGACACACCGCTTTCCATACTTTGGTTGGACTGGATTTGACCCCCTCATTGATGAACATTGACGAACACGCTTCGGTATTTCAGAAAAGACACATTTCTGAGTCGACAAAAATTCATGTATTTTTTAAAACCGAGGACCAGTGCGCTGTATTATGCGACTTATTTCATTCGCGGGACTAAAACCAACGGAACGTCGTAGCAGCTGCAAATTGGCCAAGGTGTGCACTTTTCTCCACCTCTGGTCTAGAAGATTACTTATTTTAACATTAGACATTGCCGATTCACTTTTTCTTTTTATTTCAGTGGCGTCGCATATTTCCCGTCGGGTCTTGTCGTCTGAGTAAATGGGTTCAAAGTGGACATTTAGTTTACTCTGGACACCTTAAGTCAGGAGTTACAATCTGGAACGAATTGCTTGTCGAGGTTTGAGCTACTGCAGCATCCCTGCAGGAGAACCTGCACCAGGCGATCAAGCAGACCGACAACGCGCAGCTTTCTAGAAACTGCTCGCAGAGACGAAACGTAAAAGAAAACATGTCGACTAAAGAGAGAAAAAAATGGGGGGAGAAACACAGAGATGGTGCTTACCCCGCACTTCTGTGGTCGCTCCCTTTCCCGGTGGAGATGGTCCTAGCCTCGTGCGTGACACTCTCCGCTCCTCTGGCTGCCGAATGAGCAGCTGAATGCTACATTCAAGGGATATCGGAAATAGCAACATTTGTTCAGTCATGGCATATTTCTCCGTGACGTTTGCGGTGATTCCTGCTGTTGTTACACCTTCTCCTCGAATTAGACTGTTTGTATCCTTTGAGTGTGTGTTTTTTTTTTCTTTTGTTTGTTTTGCTTGTTTTTGTTTTTAGAACGTATTGTATCGCTCTCGCTCCAAAGTGACTCACGAACAAAGTTTATGTCAACTGTTCTAGCCATAGGAGGAAAAAACGTAATTCGGTGGTGCATGAAAACACTTCAACCTGTTTTAGAATAATTATAATAGTATAGTATAGAATAATTATAATAAATTGCACTACACATCTTTTTACACGATTGATATTTGTTCATTGCATAGAGTTATAATTCATTTGTTTTACTGGCACTTCACACTATTCTGTCTTCAAGAGCTCAACTGATGTAATCACACATCATAAACCTTTCAATTAACAATAATGATTTAAATTATTATCATTATTGAAATAATTTATACAAATTTGATTGTGATAACGCTATGATGGCTAAAGACGCTACGTGTGAAAAGTCGAGACAATAATCTTTTCGTTCATGATATCCAAAGTCTTTAATCCAAACCCTGTGGATTCTTAGAACTCCCAACTATCAATGGTGTAAAAACAATTTACGAGGAGTCCAGAAGGCAACACGAAGGTCCCACTCACTTCTCCCTCCGTAACATTACGTCACTAGCTGCCTGGCTCTCCACTCCTCTTTTCCAACATCCTTGAAGCCGCTAGTCGGTTTCCATGGCGACTCCCCGAAGAATGAATCCTGCCGCCACCCTGCGCCAAAACAGAGACAGGTCAGTGCAGGGAGGCAGAGCCTCTTTATCTGCATTGAATAAAATTTGAAATCGATTGGACCCTCAGCAGTTTTAGGACACTTTATCCAAGTGTCCGTTAAAAGAGTACAGCAACAAATCTCTCTGCTCCTATATGAAAAAGCACCATCCTGCTGAAATAATATACCTGCGTTGTGTTTAAATGATTGAATGCAACTATTCACATCATGATGGTGGGGGTGGCGGTGTGTGGGGTGGGTGGGGGGGTAAATTAATAATGTATGACAATATGCGTCCAAACATAAATTTTGGCAAGGCTTTAACAAAGGTCCCCTCTGGGGGAAACTGCCACAAAATTAATCACTGATGTCTTTGTAGGGTCTAAAAATGCATGGACATGACTCAAATTGCATATGACATGGAGTGACTTTGTTTTCTCATCCAAAAGCTACTCAATAAGAATAGCTCTTCTCTTTCATGTCAATTCAGTTATGACATAACAATTTGGATAAAAAAGTTAACAACCTCAATTCAGCAAGTTCTGTATTGTATGTACATCATGACATTTTTTATATGCCGAGATCTGACAATAAATAGTTTGACACTTAACTCTCCCTCAAACCAAAGCAAAACTCGTTCAGTAGTTTATCCCCATTTTCCCATTTTCATGTTATATATTTCTTGGCAAGGTTACATTTTATCAGTACAAACAAAGTATGAAGCAGGATGTAAGCAGTGAGCAGGGAATCACCCAACAGAAACAGTAAAATAACTGAAAGTCATTTGAATGGTTCACCTCCTCTCAGGATTGTGGAATTCATGAGTCCTTTAATAGTAGGGATTGAGAAGCATCAGAACACATGATCCAAAATATGAACATTATGAACAAAAAATACATCAAAAACAAAATCCTGGGGGATGTATCTCAGGCTCCAAACAAAAAGAAGCAGAGTCCAGAACCAAGACAAAATCACTTCAACTAAGTGAATTAAGGAGAAAATAAAATATTATTTCATCATACAAACAGGATCATTTAAGAAAGAAAGTCTCTTCAGTTGTGTCCATTCAAATATAACAGAAACAGTAGTTAGAAAAGAGGTAAGCTATGGATTGTAAGACCCCTTTAGTGGATGTGAATGCAACTTAGCATTCACATTCAGGACACTGTGAAATATCTCCCGGGTGTCTTTAATAAGGTTAATGATGATAGAACTTGATCTGTGTCCCTTTTTCCTGGGAAAGAATCAACTCTCTGAAGGATTAATAGATGAAAATTGATAATAGAATTGTCCAACTAAGTCCAACAATACAGGTTAATTTACAAATCTCACAGCTTGTGTTTTTTAACATGTT
This sequence comes from Fistularia tabacaria, assembly GCA_901007705.1. Lineage (NCBI taxonomy): Eukaryota > Metazoa > Chordata > Actinopteri > Syngnathiformes > Fistulariidae > Fistularia > Fistularia tabacaria. Next base: position 55,706 of record CAAKHD010004687.1, read on the forward strand.
ACACCTTTATGTAAGGCAGAAAGTTCAATGCCTATATTTAATTCCTTATTAGTTTTAGTGTACATTTGTGTATGAGCTGATGGGTACATATGATATTGGATTTGGATTTGCACATCATTCCAAGACACTGTGCATGTTAGATGACAGTTGCTCTCAGACAACCCGTACCAAATCCAGTGAGATGTATGAATAAATGAATGTATTTATCTCCAGCATTAGCACCACTCACTGGACGATTGGAGTCATGTTTCTTGTGAGGCGTTTGCACATGATCACCAGCCAGGCTTTACATGTCTGTGACTCAGCATAGTCCGGTAAAAACAGTGATATCACACCACTAGTAACAATAGCAATTTCAGTTATAACCAATACTAGCTTGCCCTATCCCTCTGAGGGGAATTTGATCATTAAAATCATTTCCATTTGGAAATTTATTTAAATCAACTTCTACTTAAGCATTTGAGATTTGAAAAACACTCTTGCTATTATGATAGGGCCAGATACGGGACATAAAATTATTTAGATTTAATTTGACTTCGAAAAAAGGGTTAGATGCGATGTACTGTGCTGAATCATGTAAAGCAGATAAAAAGACACAGCTGAAGTGTTCTCCAGTGAGGCAACAGAATGGGTGTTAAAGTTGTCTTAGTACTTTAATTTACACTTGGAAAAAGAGGTGTAGGAATGGAGTGTCAGTTTAGCCTGCAGGCAGTTCAAGAGGCCAAAGGTCATCGTGAAACAGATCCCTCAACTGTCTTTTGGTTCCTATATTCAGCGTTTCAACCCCATCATGAAGCTACAGCTGGGAGATAATTGCTTCACTGCAGTCAAAAGGAAACTAATTCACCAGACACCGTTCTAAGCGCGAGGTGTTGAACAAAATTTCTGTGCTCCCCAAATCCACGGGCCCGTCTCTTTTTTCAAGAAAATCGGTCCCGACCCGCTGCGAGCGACTGCGCATGCTCGCATGGGGCGGGTTAATCGGTGCCTGCCGCCCCCATCTAAACGCCTACGTCACACAATCCCGCAACTTACCAACTTCCCGCATCTGTAGTAAAGTTGACCAGGACCTTGCTACAAGTAGTTTGAGTATTAAAAGGAGGAAAGGCGGAACAAGTGGGTATTTCTTTATTTTTCTTTTTGAATTAAAGCCTCACGCTTTTTCGTCGAAACATACTCCCGCCGTCGGAGTGATCTTAGGGAGGAACCGGCACACCAGACTTTCCCGGTACCGCGAAAATGGGACGTTTCGTTTGAGCTTCTGTTCGGATTCAGATAGGTTTGTGCCTTAACCTGTCCGTGTGTTTTAACCTATTCATCATAACTTATTATTTTCCAAAGCCGACCATCAAGCCTTCTGGCGACACGAATTGTGGTTTCTGTGTCGAGGGATTGCCGCCTTGTCAATGTGAAGTCCGCCTTCGTCGCCATTCGTGTAATGTTAGCTAACAAGTCCCGAGGCCTTTTTGACTAATATTCGCCTGTCTGCCCGGTTTCACCCATTTTACGTGGACGTGTCCGTCGCGGCTGGGTGCTTAGGATAACTGAGAAACTCATGTTCAGTGCTTTTTAAGGTGGGCTACCTTTTCTATCCTACCGGTGATTTTTTTTTTTTTTTTTTTTTTTTAACGAATTATATTTTTACTTGCATCGCTGAATCCGAAACGAAGGCGCCACATTGGATGCACTTATGTTCCGCGCCAAGGAATTCAAAAACATATACCTGGGCGGGACGTTACTGCTACTTCCTCAAGGACGCGTTTTCATTGGCTGCTTGACAGGAAAAGGGCGGCACCGCGCTCTCCATTGAGCCCTGTGATTTGATGAGACATACTTTACTTACCGCCAGTATCAGCCTGGGAAATTGATCAGATGATTATATTTGGTTGAGTTCGATAGGTTTCCTGAACACAGTGGCAGGATCTTAGGCGCACCTATTGCTGTTATAAGTAACGATGTGATGTTCTATTTCGGTAGCGGTGAAGCTAACCGATTGGCTGCTTTAAATATGAACTGTGTTGATTTGTAGCTCCAGACTAATAATGCTATGCCTCTTTGCTAATCAGGGTAACTTAAGCGAAATCATTGGATTCTCTCCTCAAAGTACTTCACTTATTGAAGGTAACAGCCTGTGTAATGTCGAAGAATGAATATGTTTCAGTATTTGTTCTTGAATAAAATGCCAAGAACATTGCTATGATCGGTGATTATCATGATTTACATATCAGTGGTTCTTGGGATAAAATCCTCTGTATATTACTATGAACTATTAAACTTGCATTTTAAATGTTATCTTTTTTTCTTTTGTTTCTTAAAGGATGATGATGACATTATAGCACACCAGTATCCAGTAAACGGTCCTAATATAATTGATGGCCCTTTTGCATCATCAGCAGTTCACTATGGGGCCCCTTGCCACACCTAAAAAGGGAAGGGAGGCAGGTTCTGTAGACCCCTGGACCCCAACATCCAACCTGAAAATGCTTATCAGTGCTGCTAGTCCTGACATTCGTAATCGAGAGAAGGAGCTTAACTTGGACTCTGATAGACCAGAAGGCCAAGAATTCATGCAGGTACAAAAACAAAATTGCAACAGCTTGGATAAAAACTTGATGGCCCAAAGTAACGCAATGTAATTACCAGTCTGTTGTCATTTATGCTGCAGGACACTGAAAATGGAGACGAAAGTGAGAAAATGATCAGCAGAAAAGAAAAGAGTCTTGGTTTACTCTGTCATAAATTCCTCGCCCGCTACCCAGATTATCCTAACCCTGCCCTCAAATTTGATATCTGCTTGGATGATGTGGCCACTGAACTTAGTAAGTACCCTTTATTTAATTTATTTATTTTTTTGAAAAAGGTTTGTGCACAAATATTGGACTCATCACCAACTGACCTTGTGATCCCTGTACAGACGTGGAGCGTAGGCGTATCTATGACATCATGAATGTGCTGGAGAGTCTGCATATGGTCAGCCGCTCTGCAAAGAACCGCTACATTTGGCACGGTCGGACCAATCTTGCCAAGACCCTGGTCATTTTGAAAAGAGTCGGGGAGGAGCACAAGTACAGCCAGCAGATGCAGCAGATCCGTCAGCGACTCTTAGACAAGGAGTATGACTTTGATGGGGAGGAGAAGGAGAACAAAGAGGTGGTGGACTCAGAAAGCGGGGAACAAAAGGAGCTGTTCTTCATTGAGCTTCCAGGAGTAGAGTTCAAAGCAGGTAAGACACTATAACATCTTTTGCATAATTTTAGAGTTCACCTAGAGATCCCATTATACTGCAACTTCTGCCTTCCCTGTTGAAGGCTCCCTTCATTAGTCACCACAGTGAGTGAACGACCTTCCATTTAACCATACCCTCTGTATCTTCTTCTCACACCAACCATCTTCATGTTCTCTTTCACTACATCCATAAATCTCCTACCTCCTCATACTGAAACATTGGAGCTAATTTTATTACATGAATATGTGTTTCTTCTTATACAACACTTGTGATGCTGAATTGCTCTACATGACACAGGTCATCGTATGAAAAAATAAATTACATTGACAGCACTTCATAAATTTAAATTATCTTGCTAACCCCGATTTTGTGTCCACGTGAAAATATGCTTTTTCAGTCTGTGTTTCTCATCACAATTTTTCTGTGTTTACCTTCTCCAGCCTCTGTAAATAGTCGTAAGGACAAGTCTCTCAGGGTAATGAGCCAGAAGTTCGTCATGCTCTTTCTAGTATCCAATCCTCGTGTGGTCAGTCTCGATGTCGCAGCTAAGATCCTGATCGGAGAGGACCAGGGTGCAGATCAGGATAAGAGCAAATTCAAAAGTGCGTTTTGAGACGGATGATCTCCTTAAGTATTTAACACTTCAATTTTTTTGTAGTCAGGGTTCTTACAAACTGTCTTCACTTATTCTGACATATTTGAATTCTTCTTTGCAGTGTGTATAATTGGGAAAAAGATAGACTAATGTTACTTCAATATATTGTACAACTGATGGACTTGAAGCAAAACCACGTAATGGACTAAAAACGTAGAGGCAAAATGTTATGTACACTCATTTAATAATTGTCCTCAATGTTTGGAGTTGCTTAAATTCTACTTCTGATTTTCTCCTGCACATTTTCTTGTTGATTATTACATGCCATTTTAAGGTTCATTTTGTTTAGTTCCTTAAATAGTATGATTTCATCTTTGCTTTTAAAAGTGTCCTTTTTCTCATTGCATTTGGTTAGGAATTAAAGAAAAACTTCCAAAAAATAACTTTATCAAAAAGGGATGATTTGGATGCTTATTGTCAAATTGTTTCTCAGAATGTCAAATATTGCCCGGATGAATGCTGAATTTTACTCTCCTTGCATTTCAGTATTTACTGATATCTCATCAAGCCAGTCGTATCGCAACCACAGCTGTTTTATCCATGAGTCACATTTGTTTTTCTCCCCTGACAGCAGATAACCTACTGTTTCTATGTATGTTTTCAGCTAAAGTACGCCGTCTTTATGATATAGCCAATGTACTACGTAGCCTGAAGCTGATTGAAAAAGTCCATGTGACCGAGGAGAGAGGGAGAAAACCAGCTTTTGAATGGGTTGGTCCTGAAGAATTCCTTGAAGCCGAAGGTAAAAAGATCTTTTCCCAATCCGTTTTATACTTACCCTACTCTTTGAAGTTGTTTTTTTTTTTCAACTTTACATTTCTTAATATTTGCTTACTGCAAATTTAAGTTCTATTAATGTTTCCTGATCAATTATCACCTTGGTATCTTGTCAAATTACTTTTGATGAAACAGTAAACCTTCATTTCAGACTTGGAAAGCACAACCTCTAAGTGTCCACCCATGAAGTCCAGTATACTGGAGTCGCGGCCAGCAGTAGACAACTGTGCTAAAAACCTCTTCTCGTCTGGGACAAAACGAAACTTCACTCGACACCCTTCTCTCATAAAACTGGCTAAAAGCATCCAGGAAGACAGGCGCAAGATTAGTTCTGCACCCAACAGTCCTTTTAAGTGTGAGTAGTCAGTCTTCCTCCTTGGGAGAAAAAAAAGAAACGTTTTGAATTTTCCTTGTGTTTGCTGAGAAAACCTAATTTTGATTCTTCTTTTGACCTCAGGCAACACATTTAGCAGTGACTTTCCAAACAAAATGGCTCAACTTGCTGCTATATGTAAGATTGAACTTGACCAGGAGTCATGTCAAGCGTAAGTGTTTTTATTCTTGTATGGCATGTTTCATACTCCTCTAATGAAATCTAGTGCATATTTATTTTAAATACAGATAATTAAATTACACCTGTGGTCATTTCAAAGCTAAGCAAGCAAAAAAAATCCCTTTTAAAAAAACTCTGACCAAAATGAAATATTAAGATCTGTAAAAGTATAGAAAAATGTCAGATACACAGAAACTGTCAATTTTGGAGTTTTTCTCTAGTAAAATTAAATCTGGATGTGAATAGTAAAACTGCATATCACGCATTTATATATAGAAAATATCCGTCAGTGCAATGCATGATGGAGAGTATTTGAAAAATATACATTGCCAAGTTGGATTTTTTTAATTTATGTTTTTGTTTGTTTCTTGTGGGGTCACAAAATGGTAATTCTAAATTAGTGGTGGACAGAAATATCCAAAGAAAAAGTCAAAGGTCAGTTTTAGGAAACTGGATTTTTTTCTTTTTTTTTTTTTCTTTTGTTCATTGAAAAAGATACCTTTTAAATGAAAATCTAAATCAATTGTGTTCCAGAACTGGACAGAAAGATCCAAAGCCTGTTCCCTCTGAGAAGCACACGGCTGACGGTAGTCTGAAGTCGACCATCTCCAGTTCAATGGAGCCACCTCAGAAAACTTTTCTTTCTCCAACTGAACAGCCCCGAGTGAAGCTCCATCTCACCTCACAACCCCCCTTGCCAGCTCAGCCCTCAGGCTCTGTGACATACATCCCTGCACAGTGTTCACCCCTGATCCCTGTGCTTTTACCTCAGCAGCAGGGCAACGGCGCCTACGCTGTCTATTTGCCCTCCCCTTCTCTCAGGCCCAACCCCCTGACAAGGCCAAAGCCAACAAGCCTTGCCGTGCGCTCCATGACCTTTGAGGAAAAGACTGGGGGTAGCCCGATGGCCCAGTCAACTAAGAGCCAGTCCATCTCCAAAGCGTCAGACACCAGCCCCCTTTTGCAAAAACGGTTATGCCCAGAATCTGCCTCGGAAAGCAGCCCCAGCAAGAACAAGAAGACAGAGTCCAACGTCAAGGTAAAGAGAAAAAATTAGACCTGTCGAGGGAAAGCACAGGAAACATCTTTTTGTGTTTTCATGAGAGTAGGTTTCACACAAGTTCCTGTACTTGATTGAAATGGGGAAAGGGAGTAACACTGACCACTTGACAAGGATTAACCATGACCTGGATGACTGAGAACCTTCATAAACACTGACAAGGGTTTAACACACCTACCTGACTGACCTACTGTCTCAGGTTTAGCTACTCGAAAAGTGTCATTTTATCTTCTGTTCACCCATATTTATAAAACAGTTACATACTGCAATATATACTAACAGGCATTCTTTCGACCGTCTCGATCAAAGGACACTCCAATGCTGTGTGAGATCTTGCAGTCTCGCCCGAAAACCCGTCGCTGCAGTCAACTCTCCAGTCGGCCCTCACCCCGCGCTCTCCATCTCGACCCGGAGTTCATCAACACTCCTGGCGGAGTATCAGCCAGTCAGACACTAGAGCAGAGCTTGGAGATGTTTCTGGAAAAGGAAGACAAAACTGTCTCAGACACTGAGGCAGGATTAACTCCTGTCAGAGGCATCTCGCTCACACCTGGACAACTGAGCAGAGAGGTGAGGGCACACATGCTCTGCACCACAACTTGCTCTGCAAAAATAAACTTTAGACTTTTGCTATTTGTCGATTCAGCCTCAGGATGTACCTTTTTTTTTTCTCTTCCCACATTAGACTTTAGTGCCAGCTGGATACTTGATCCCCATCTCTCAGCAATCTCTCATCAGCTGCAAGGAAATTCAAGCCTCAGCTGGAGAAAGTTGTAAAGCCCCAACTCCCACATATAACATCTACAAAACACCAACAGCAGGTAAATGTTACATTTTTAAATTATATCCTTTTATATTAATTTCCATACAACATCCCACATTTCTTAGGAAATAAGTTAGCAATTACTTGAGGAAAACTTTAAGGGATATTTGAAGGCCAAGGTCTACACCTACATGTGACATTAATGATTGATCTTTTTTGCCTTCAATAGGCTCTAGACCTCCTCCTGTCCAGGAAGTTACACCGACGAGTCTCCGTCAGGCCCCTCGTCTTCACAGCCCCAGTCCTGCCATCTTCAACTTCACCCTGCAAAACCTGGGGCTGATCTCAGGGTCCAGCCCAGGAAACAATTTCACATCGCCCCAAACTCCTGAGCATTCCGCCAGCCTGCCCAGTCCGCTCACTCTGCAGCAGAGGAGCATGGTCATCATCAATCCTTTGTCACCCACACCGGTCCAGCAGGCTGTTTCAACACAACCACTAACGCTAATCAGTGTTCAACAGGTAAATGTTAATTTAGTCATGGAACATAATCATCAATATGCTTCAAACACATAAAGATTTAAATCTCATTCCATTTATTTAATTTTTCTTAAATGGGTCTTGATCTTGGAAATGACTTAGTGATCAGGAAAGTCCTTTAAATTTTTTAATCTTGAGAGAGCACATTTAAAAGGTGACATTAGCAATTAGTATAAGACTAATTTTGGGTAATTGCTCATGAAAAGCTTGTGTATACAGTGTTTCGTTTTACTCAGAGAATCCGTCACTTACTCATTTTCAAGACTTTCTTTCTAAAGAGTTGTGGAATTCCAAGCACTGGAGCAGTTTTTAATATTCATAGCTTTTGTTGAACTAACAACCACAATATGTACAATAACCATCCATATTCCATGTTCTTCATCACATTTGAATGATCCATTTTTAAAATATTGTTAGTATACCATCTTGTTGAGGTTTGGGATTGGGATTTTTACAGATCAGTGTGGCAGAGTCATATTAGCTAAACTTATAGGCTTGTTTGGGGGGAAAAATGCCAATTTGTTAAAACAATTAAGTGTTTATGATTAACAAAATAGCCCTTTTATTTGTAGAACATAATCCATATTTAGATAGAGGCAGAAATTGTTTTACTACATCTTTAAATCATCTATCACAGTAGGAACATTGTTTTCTAAACTAGCTTTAAGAATCAACAGCAGTCAAACTAACCCAGAGCTCTCTGCTTTTGCCTCCAGTCTCTGATGACCACACCCAAAGGGGTGGGGCTCCCCCAGCACAGCTTCTTCCAAACACCAGTCCCCCTCTCGCCTCTGGCTGCTATGATATCCACAGGCGGACAATCAACCACCAAACCTGTTTACATCCCTCAAAGAAAGCTGGAAGTCAGCAACGAGGAACCTCACTGATGTCTGTTTACATTGTGTGCTATGGTGGTGGTTGTGTTTATGTATGTACTGTATGCATGTGTGGGTATGAAGTTTTGGTTGGGTTTTTTTAAGCATTTTAGAATGTTAACTATGCTCATTCTTTTCAAGATCCACTCTAAAAAGTTAGCTGGGGGCCAGCAAAGTAGAATTATTCCAGACATTGGGCTTTTATGTTCATGGTGATAATGGCACAATTTTTCCCTGAATATTGAAACAATGGGGGAAATTGGCCAGAATGAGTGAGTGAATGTTTTTTGTCTGTATATGTGGCCCTGCGATTGACTGGCGACCAGTCCAAGGTTTACCCCGCCTCTCGCCCGATGACAGCTGGGATAGGCTCCAGCAAGCCCCATAACCCTAAGTTCAGGATAACTGGCGGATGATGGATGGATGGATGTCAGAGTTCCCTTTTAATTCTTAACTAATCAGGACTAAGTGGCTTGTGATCCTGAGATTGACTGAAAGATGTATGACTAGAAACTTAATTGATTGATTTGTACTATAATTTACCACAGAAGATATTTGCACATATGTACATTTCTGACTTATCCTTTTAAAAATGGGAATGTTGAAGAATATGAATATTTGTGTTGATTCCACTTAACTAATCACACTTTTTGAGCGGTTTAATTTATAAGGATATTGCTTTAATTTCTCATGCCCTCCCTATTGTTGAAAGCTTAAGGAATTTTAATACATTTTCTTGAAAGATGTGTCTCTTAATTTGTTTTCCTGTTATTTTTCTTTTAAGTAGAACATTTCAGAAATAAAAATGAATAACAAAAAATAGCTCTAAAAAAATCCCTTTAAAAAAAATGCAGTAAAATCTGCAGGAAAATAATATGAACGTCTGATTTTTCAGCCGCCTGATTCAACATTATTATTATTGGAACTGATCACAAAAAATAAAAGTGGTATACTTTTTCGGTTCATTTACCGTACCTACTATATCAAAAATCATTTTTGAAAGTGATCCATCATCACTTAAAACAATGGAGAAAATTTGTGGGGGGAGGGCATAAAATTTTGAAACTTCTTCTTTTCCTTTAAGCTTTTCCCTTTCAGGGGTCGCCACAGCGAATCAACCTTCCCCATTTATCCCTATTCTCTGTATCCTCTCTCATGCTAACTACCTTCATATCTTCTCTCACTACGTCCATAAACCTTCTCTTCGGTCTTCCTCCAGACCTCCTGCCTGGCATCTCCCACTCCAGCATCCGTCTAACAATATAGTCCCTACCCCTCCTCTGTACATGACCGAACCATCTCAGTCTGGCTTCTCTGACCTTCTCTCCCAAACATCTAACGTGCTGTCCCTCTGATGGACTAACTCCTGATCCCATCCATGCCAAAGAGAACCTCAACATCTTCATTTCTGCTACCTCCAGCTCTGCCTCCTGTCTTTTGTTCATTGCCACTGCTTCCAGACCATACAGCATCGCTGGTCTCACCACTGTTTTGTAAACCTTTCCTTTCTAGATGATATTCTTCTATCACATAGTGCCCCTGAAACTTTTCTCCACCCATTCAAACCTGCTTGAACCCGTTTTTTTATCTCTTTTCCACACTCTCCCTTGCTCTGGACTGTTGACCCGAAGTACCTGAAATCCTCCAATGTCTTGATCTCCACTCCCTGAAGCCTCACCGTTCCACCCAGGTTCCTCTCATTTACACACATATATTCTGTCTTGCTGCGACTAACCTTCATTCCTCTCCTTTCCAGAGCATACCTGCAACTCTCGAGATTTTCCTCAACCTTTTCCCTGCTCTCACTATAGATCACAATATCATCTGCAAAAATTATGGTCAATGGAGATTCCTGTCTAACCTAATCTGTCAGCCTGTCCATCACCACTGCAAACAGGAAGGGGCTCAGAGCTGATCCCTGATGAAGTCCCACCTCCACCTTGAACTTTTCTGTTTCACCTACAGCACACTTCACCACTGTCTCACAACCAGCATACATGTCCTGGACCAGTCTAATATATTTCTCTGCCACTCCAGACTTCCTCATACAAAACCAGAGTTTTTCTCTCGGCATCCTGTCGTATGCTTTTTCTTGGTCTACAAAAGCGCAGTGTAGCTCCCTCTGACCTTCTCTGTACTTCTCTATTAGCATTCTCGAAGCGAATACTGCATCTGTAGTACTCTTTCTAGGCATGAAGCCATACTGCTGCTCGCAAATACTGACTTCAGCTCTCAGTCTAGTTTCCACTCCTCTTTCCCGTAACTTTATTGCATGGCTAATCAACTTCATCCTTCTATAGTTAATCCAATTCTCCACATCCCCCTTATTCTTAAAATGGGCACCATCACACTTCTTCTCCACTCTTCAGGCATCCTCTCTCGCGAAGATCCTGTTGAATAATCTAAACTCTACTGTTGCCTCTCCTCAACACTTCCATACCGCCACACTTATATCATATGGACCAACTGCCTTTCCATTCTTCATCCTCTTCAATGCTCTCCTCACTTCACTTTTACTAATCTCTGCTACTTTGTGGTCTACAATACTCACTTCTTCTTCTCTTCCTTCTATCATTTTCCTCAGTCATCAGCTCTTCAAAGTACTCTTTCCATCTTCCCATCACTCTTCTAGCATCTGTCAATACATTTCCCTCTCTATCCTTAATCTCCCGGACCTGCTGTACATCCTTTCCATCTCTATCTCTCTGTTTTGCGAACCTGTATAAATCATTCTCTCTTTCCTTACTGTCCAACCGAGCATAGAAGTCATCGTACGCCCTTTGTTCTGCCTTTGCTACCTCTATCTTTACCTTACGCTGCATCTTCTTGTACTCCTTTCTGTTCTCTTCAGTCTTCTCAGTGTCCCACTTCTTCTTTGCTAACCGCTTTCTCTTGATACACTCCTGGACTTCCTCATTCCACCACCACGTCTCCTAATCTACTTTCTTCCCAGACGACACACCGAGTACTCTCCTACCTGTCTCCCTGATCACATTAGCTGTAGTATTCATACTTAACGGTCTTTAATTAATCAAACCTGAATTTTCCCAATCTAAAGCTAAAATTTTAACATAGCATAGGACATTAACAACACGCCTCCTTGGACATCAGTTTACCCTGAAAAATGATTTACTTTGAATAGATGGACATGTTGAGTTCTGGCTTGAAATGAAAATTAGGTTGGAAGTAGAGTAACACTGTCCTTGATATCAAGGAAATATCAATGCTTAAACATGTCAAACTAAGTTGTGGACATTCATATTTGGATGTCGGGAGATCATCCTAAGTTAACATCACAATCAGTTGACATGAAACCTCCTGTAGTTGACATCAGATTCACATTCAACCAAATATCCAAATCTTAACAATATCCGTGTTAAGCTTGAACAAGTCTGATTACGAGGTAAACCTTTGGCAGCTTGGCTCCCCATGATGAAATTGAAATCAGCCAACTGTTGTGTTTAAAATTCAACACTCTCACCATTCCTGGGATTCTATTGCACATGGCAATAACGTCAGTAGTAACTTACATATTCTGAATGCCGATCACTTATGATCATAATCCTGGTGCGAACCATGTTGGAGCATCACTGCAGCTGTCAGACTGACGTTTCTTGTGCAGATCCAGAACAAATGTGTCAGTGGTTGATGTTCAGGCCACTTTCAGCCAGTGATGAAGGGTAGGAGGGCTCGGCTCTGTCACAAGCTATTTTAGGAGGATAGTTTCCCTGAAGCGTCATGGGGGTCTGTGGTGATGGCAAGGTAGACAGTATATAAGATGACCTCAGGGCATTCACCTCCATGTTAGGACAAAGCAGCAGAGCTTGACTTCAAGGTAAGCACTGATTTGCTTCTTTTTCATATTCCGTGTTGATATATAATGGTATATTGGAAAATATAGGTAACTTGTTTCATTGTACACCCTAAATTGTTTTGTGATTACGAGGGTATTCATTTTTTTTTTTTCCAGCAGAGCTTGATGATGAGTACAGTTGCTTGGCTTTTGTCTGTTGTACAACTTAAACCTCTATTCCTGGAACAACACATACTAGCACCGTGAGGTGATGGCCGGCCTTGGACAGGGCTGGAAACTGGGACCTATCACAGAAGGCCACTGTATAGAAATCAAAATGATACTGATATCATTCTAAACTTGAAAATTTGCATAAAGCTGTGAAAAGGCTTGAAACAATACTATAATGTTCAAGTCTGTCCTTTCAAAATATGTTTGGTTTATCATATATTTGGAGCCCCTTTGACTTGATTATTTCATCGGAATGTAAATGGGCCAACACATTGAGTAAAAATTGAGAACAAAAGAGGTCTGTGACCATCTCCCTACCAATATGTTTATTATTTTGATAACAAGGTAGTGTAATTGTTCTCTCATTGGCCACACAATAACCATCAGATCATAACAAGGAAAAATTTGTGCCTTTTAATAATGTTGTATCATTGTTGTTCAAATATCAACATTTTAGCTGTCTACTACTGTTCTCAGGTTGGGATTATTGAAGTCCAGTTAAAATTTTACAAAAAATTTCTGGCTCCATCTTAAATGGGAAAATGTTCCTATTTGATTCAATTGTAAATCAATCAGATACTAAAAAATGTCATGTGGTTTTCAAATCACATATTTTCATTTGAATTGCTCAAGCAAAGATTGATAGGGTTTGCACTTAAACAATACATTTCTTTACTTCTATAAGATGCCAAACTGGGGAGGAGGGGCCAAGTGTGGAGCCTGTGACAAGACAGTGTACCATGCAGAGGAGATCCAGTGCAATGCCAGGAGTTTCCATAAGACTTGCTTCATCTGCAGTAAGAAGACCTCCCGTTCGAGTGAAGCAGCTATAAAGATTTCAGAGAGGAATTGATTTGTAAATCCTCATACTCAAATTTCTTGTTCTAATTACAATTCGGGACAGGCCATTTTGAAGTAAGTCACTTACTGAGTCTTTATCTACACTGCTTATCCTGCACTCAGAGTTGCGAGGAGTTCTGAAGCCTATCCCAGATGCTTCGGGCAAGAGGCGGGATACAGTGCATTTCATCATTTTTGATTTGAGGAGATTATCAAGTCTTTCATTTCATAAGAGTAAGCCTTAGGGCAGTCTCAAGTCAAAGAAGAACAATCGAGTTGTATACATTCTCCCTCAACCTATATTGCTTTCACTTATCTTTTATGTCCAGTTGTCCTCAAAAAAAGAACATATTTACAGAGCTTTTCATGTCCTAAACAGTTTCCATGTCCTGATACACCACTGTTTCCCTCTCGCGCCCTGTTCTGTGTCGTCATGTTGTATTTGTACCGCACATTTCGTGCATGTTAACAGAATTTGCACTGCTGCTTTAGCACAGCAAGTATCATCCATCACTGATACTAGCCGAACAATTTACTGAAATTAACAGTAAACTATTGGTATTTCTCTCCCCCAGTCCTAAGCATGCTTTGTAATTCACCTGTTCTTTGCTTCTTCTCAGTTTTCCTAATCTGCTCTGAGCTGCATTCAAATGAAGTCCTACGCCTGCCATCTATTTAGTTTTTTATTTCCTTTCCACAATATGGATTTCACTTCTGACTTATATTCCAGTGTGGATTTCAACAGGCTTCTTACTGACTTCCTCTTTTGTCAATTAATCTGTTTTTTTATTTGCAGTGAATGCTGAAATGATACCCTGTAAATGTTTCATACGAAGCTAAAGCAAATATGTATACAGACAATCAACAATTCAAACACGTTTTATGGGAAGCACCACTGTCGCACCCTTTTCAATTCTCTACAATCCAAGCCAAAACTTGTTTTTCCTGACATCTGCCTTTTCACCCCTGAGCACCTTATTTTCTTGTCCTCTTAAACTGATCCTGCCAGTTGCTTTCTCAATAACTCAGCTGTATTTCAACTGCCTGCACTGAGTGCACACATACAGTACAAGGCAGATTGAAATATGCTACTAAACTTGGTTTTGAAGCCAGGGTTTGTGCAACAGCTCAGACTTTGTTTCTGATCCATACACCATACATTAGTAGCCCATCGCTGATCTAATTTAAGTCATATAAATAGACTTAAAAGAGAGTACTTTGGCACCCTGCTTTATTCCAGGGAAGGCACCAGGGACAGCTGGGCTTGAAAGATGAGTTTGAACAAAATAAGAACTTGGAGCAGAAAGGGAGTTGAATGAAATGTAGCTCCATGGATGCCATCAGCCATTTAACAACAAATGGTTTTTTTTTCAACATTCATTCTTCAAATATGTCAATTCTCCCTTCTTAAACATATTTTCTCCCCCCCAAAATTTGTACTTTATTTCTGTTACTTCATAGTTCTCACCATGTTGTTCACAGGGGGTTTGATAGCCAGCAGTTTCCCCTCCTTCTGACCTGAATCTCAGCTTTGATGCAGCCAACATTTGAGTCCATCAGCACATCTCTCACAGATCACACTGCAGTGGTGTAATTCGATGAGTGTTTACTTTTTCTGTCCAAACACAATCAGCCTCCAGAAGTCTGTGTTACTGTTAGATTGTTCCACGGGGAACTCTGAGAGGCAAGTGCAAGTCTTCATCCTTTCTCCAACCCTCACTTCAAACTCTTCCTACAAATAGAAACAAAACTGACAAAATGGAAGCTTAATTTAACCTTCATTATGCTATGGTGAGTATCGCTCTGAGTGCGAAAAAACTGCTAACACAGTATCATGCTCACTGGGTTTAAATGAGCTCAAGTAACATATGTTAACTATTTGTACCATTGATTTTAATTTTTACATCTTGACACAGATCACTGTCTGGTAAACTCTGTTATTGACAATAATTCTTAGCAAAAACATTAGAATTATTAGTCATCAAATCATGGGAAATTCCATGAGAAAACTGATAACTAGTGGCTCAATTAAGAGAAGTGCCTAAGGTATGTTAAAACATGAAGATTTCAATCACTGCAGATTTAATTGGTAGCAGAAGGATCGATGGTATTGTTTTGTTTATTACAAAAAAAGTGTTTTTAGATTTTATCATTTGCAATAATGAATTTGTTAATTTTTGTTCATGTCAATTTGGCTAAGAAAGTTGTGACCCTGCATACCGCATGTCCTCTGTCACAAACTGTTTCTTTATAAAAGAAAATCGAATCAGCTATTGTAATAAACAAAATAATTGCATCATGGTCAGTTGAGTAGACTAAATTTTTCATAATTCTTGTTTTTCTCCATGAGATCTCCATGATATTTAAAATGTCCCAAATGTCTTTCAGTCCCTCTTTCAATTATAAAAATTATGTCAATATGATCTATACAACACTGAATCATGAAAACATTTTGCTTTGAAGGGGAACATCTGGACAAATTTGTCTCTTTCTGCCATTTGACATCCACCTCAGTGAGAACCCCAAGAAAAGAGCCCTCTCCATGTGTGGACAGGCATGCATTATGTTGCACCAGTTACCCCATGCAGGATTTGTGAAAAATACATAGATGTTTTTTCTAAAGTAATCAGAATGCAGCTACAAAGTCAAATTCATCTGGCCATCATTATCCTTTAGAATATTTGTGTTTCGCTATTAGTTACCCAGATACTGTGATGTAAATCAATATTAAGAAAAAAAGTCTGTGGATATTCTTCTTCCATTTTTCTCAGGCTTTGTAAAAATTCATGAATTACATGGCTTCTTTGCTCAGTGACCTGCAGGAAAGCCCTGGACAGCACTACTGTTGCGGCACATGAGTCTGAGATCTACTGCAAGTCGTGCTATGGCAAGAAATACGGACCAAAAGGCTATGGTTTCGGACAAGGAGCAGGATGTCTGAGCTCAGATCCTGTTGGACAGAGGGAGCCTCAAGAGTATGCAATGAATGCGCCCAAATCACAAAGCCGCATATTTTCTCAATTCACCTTAAATACATGAACAACTTATATAATAATGAAGTGACTTTTAAAGGACAAATCTCACATTATATTTTCACTTGTCATGGAAAGTATTTTCTCTCCTCCAGCTCTAAACCACGGCCATCTTCAGCAAATGCAAGTCCCAATAAGTTTTCCCAGAAGTTCGGAAGTTCGGACCACTGCCCTCGTTGTTACAAAGCTGTCTATGCGGCAGAGAAAGTAATGGGAGCAGGCAAGGTGTGTCCATCTTCCAGTTTTAACATGCAGCTTTACACTTTGGGGTTTGTTTAATGTGTTGTTTCTACATGGGGTAAAACTTACATCTATGATTTAAAGCAAATTTAACCCACAGACTGCAGATAACTGATAGGCCACTTTACAATGAAAACATTCTTGGTGCAAAATTGCATATAAAAAATGTTGCATTTGAAATATAGTACCACTTAGAAACAAGTAAATTAAAAACCTTTGTGTTTTATAAAATACAGCACTAATTGACAAAGTATGTGAATGCTGGGTTCATTTGTGTGTGTGCAGCCTTGGCATAAAACCTGTTTCCGCTGTGCCATGTGTGGTAAAAGCCTGGAGTCCACCACAGTGACTGACAAGGATGGAGAGATTTACTGTAAAGGTGTGTTCACTAGCTTGTATCATAAGCCCCCCAGTTTTGTGTCCAGATGGCAGGCGAGTCCTGTGATATTTCCCTTGCTAGGGTAACCATTAGATGTATTTAGTTTTGTACAAATAATGTGGAGTGTATGTGTGTGTCCTGTGCTCACAATACAAAAACTGGACTTACTGTAATTGTGTGAATGCATGGCAAACACAGCTGTCACAGTGAGCCTCAGTGCACCTACAAAGACGAAATAGAATTTAAGATAAAAAGCTTTCAATCAACAATCAACCTCTTTGTAGAGGCTGATAAGATTTAGATCAGATTGGGGATTTTAAAACCTGATATTGATAACTTGACTGACAATAAAGTGCTATCATACTAGAATAAAATTTCAACACAATACTGTTTGTTGATCATGTGTAGAAAGTAGTTTCAGAGATTTTAGTTAAATGTCAGAAAGACAGATTGAACTACAAAACCTCTTGAATAAAGTAGAGTAGAGTACTAAAAGTATCGAAAGAGAATCTAAATCAAGTGACAAGCTTCAGGCATCCTGACATTGACCTGATCTCAAGCTTTATATAGCTAAATAGTCCAGCTGTAAATGGTGATGCAACAAACTTTAGAATTGCAGTAACTATAGAGGAATAAGGTTTATGCCATATAATTAAGTTATGTGTAAGAGTAGTGGAAACTAGACTGAGAGCAGAAGTCAGCATTTGTGAGCAGCAGTGTGGTTTCATGCCTAGAAAGAGTGCTACAGATGCAGTACTTGCTTTATGAATGACGGTAGAGAAGTACAGAGAAGGTCAGATGTCGCTGCATCGTGCCTTTAGAAAAAGCATACGGCAGGGCGTTTAGGGATGAACTCTGTAATTGTATGAGGAAGTCTGGAGTGGATAAGAAGTCTGTTCGTCTGGTGCAGGACACGTATGCAAGCTGTGAGACAGTGGTGAGGTGTTACTTCTCTGTGACAGAGAATTTCAAGGTGGGGGTGGGACTGAAACAGGGATCAGTTCTGAGCTCCTTCTTGTTTTTCAATGATGGACAGGGCAATTGATGAGGTTAGACAGGAATCTCCATGGACCATGATGTTTGCAGGTGACATTGTGATCTGTAGTGAGAGCAGGGAACAGGTGGAGGAAAAGCTAGAGAAGTGGAGGTATGTAAAGTGAAGAATGAAGTTTAGCCCTAGCAAGACAGAACATATGTGTGTGAATGAGGGGGACCCAAGTAGAACAGTGAGGCTACAGGGACCAGACATAAAGAAGGTGGAGGATTTCAAGTACTTAGGGTCAATAGTCCAGAACAATGGAGAGTGTGGAAAAGAGTGGAAAATAAACAGGTTCAAGCAGGTTGGAATGGGTGGAGAAAAGTGTCAGTGGTAATGTGTGATAATTGTGTCAGCCAGAATGCAAGAAAATGTGAGCAAGACAGCAGTGAGACCAATGATGCTGTATGGTTTGGTGACAGTGGCATTGAAGAAAAGACAGGAGGCAGAGCTTGAAGCAGCAGAGATGAAGATGTTGAGGTTCTCTTTGTGAAAATTAAGGATGAATAGGATCAGGACTGAATCAATCAAAGGGACAGCACAAATTAGTTGTTTTGGAGATAAGACTGGGTAATTAAAAAAGCCTAATGGATGTATTAATTGAGCTCTAGAATTAACAAATAATTATTACCAAAGGAAAAAACTCCAAGAACTACCTTGTTTTTTTTCCCCTCAGTTTGCTACGCCAAAAACTTTGGTCCAAAAGGCTTTGGACTTGGAAACGCTGCCATGTTGGAGTGAAAGAAGTGAAGATGTCCTGGATCTAGGAGTTTGAAAGCCAAAGCTGGCTTTCCAGTAACGGTATCACTGAAATCTCGGTTTGACAACACATAGCTTATTGATACACATCCCCAAATTACAAAAAGTGTTTTCTTACCTTCACATGTATCCCAAGATGACTACATGAAAAATAAAAAGCAAGATACAGAGACATTGATTTTCTGACTTACTGATCCATCAATGGTTTTACTGTTTTCATCTTTTATACCTGTATACCTGTGTTAAAAAAGTGATTTCATATTTTATAAAGGATCACTGATTGCCAATATTCCTTTTATAAATTACATAGAACTTTAGTAATTTGGAAAAGTTACTCAAACCAATTTAAGGGTTCTCTCATATTAATTTGAGATTACTTTGCGGTGTATATTATTGGGTGTAAAACAAATGTCACCATCACACTTGGCTACTACCAGCAAATAACTGATTAGATGGTTGAGTCCAAAACATATTTCTCAATTAAAATGCTTCCTTCATGTATTCCTCCTTTCTTCATTTGGTTCCAATCAAGTCTGATCAACAAAACACTATGATAGGGGATTTTACAGTCCTCATGTAGACACTTTTTGAGTAATTTTTATTTGTTTAAATCCCCCCAAAATACCACAAATGTTTTGCATTTGTAAGCAAGATATCTCATTAAATTTGTAATGAAAATACAGAACATGTTAAAAATGTACCGCCATTTAATTTAGTAAATATTAACTCAAAAAACAAGAACATGTAAATTGAGTTTTTTTTACATTAAACTGTTGACACTAAATGTTTTATTTATAGAGATGAGATATTCTATTCGTGTTGCATACTATATAGGACTTTGTATACATATACATAGCAAATATTGCCATATATGATTGTCATACATACATTCGGAGGGGCTTCTAAACATCTTGCACTGCCAGCCGGACCTCAGTTTAATCTGCAGAAAATCAGCAATACCTAATATTATCAGATACCTGTCATGTCTCCAGTCAGAACCCTTGGGGCTGCTGAAATTAAGACATTCCGTCTTTCATCAAACATGCTTGATGATGAATCTGATGGATTTTCAGAGTCCTCCATCACCATGTTTTTGACAAATATGCTATGGCAAAGTCAGTCTCATGAAGTGCATCTGAAGTGCTGAGAGCTTTACCACACCTAAAGCAACAGCAGATTTTCATGGTCAGGTATGAACTATAATGACAATTCCTACAATTTAAAAAAGAAAAAACAAATCAAGCTGGTAACTTGTCAAAAAAAGACTAATTGAAACTAACTAAACAGTTCCGTTGTATGGGAACAAAATCTTTTGTGGTGCTCAAAAAGGACAAATATGAGAATTTTTAAATAATTCTTCAAATGCCTTTGCAAGATATTTGCCTGTTCTCATGTTTTCCGTGACTCGAAAATAGGTCAATTGGTTTACCAGGATTCAATGGAACCCTGCTTTTGCATCTGGCCAGCTGCCTTGTTGAAATTCAGATGAGAGTTATTATAATTTCAGCCAGTTATTTATAAAATTCATTCATTTTCTTGGTATTGAATTGAGTGCCTGGTTTGTTAGATTACGTGTGAAAAAGCTACTGTTCAGACAAACTGCCAGCAAAAAATGGTACATTTCTTTTAAAACAGAAGTAAACTCAGTGTTGAAGCTTCTACTTTTCATTTTACGCTGGTTACCACTTATTTTGTAGGCTTCAAAATGTCCACCAGTTTGCCACACACATTATTTGTCACCTGCGGCTGGACAGGTACAAATATATTAATGTAATATAAAATTAAAAACTTTGGTTAACTCCATATTTTCGGGGGTATCTACTGATGTTCAGGGTTATTGCTGATTGCTGTTTATGTCCTATATTTGGAGTTCCACAACCAGTTAATTCACAGGCACAGAACAAAAGCTTTATTGAAGTATAATAGTGGTTGTTCATTATTAAACTCATGCAACTCCTACAAAAGTCTTAGAACCAACAGCAATCATTTACAAAGATCTTTTTTCAAGGACAAAAGTTTAGAAAATAGGCTTCACTTTTCGATAAAAAAAAAACTGTTTGAAATCTCAATTGAAATTTAGGCCTTTTAAGGTTGGATAATTAACCTCTTCAAAATGAAAACATGTTTTATTCGACTTCATTGGTCAAGTGTAAGGCAGCATCAGTCTGTGCAAGCAGCAACTCAATTGAACAATATCTACATGTTGCTTCATATTTTCCAAACCTCTGCGATTGGTCTTTAAAATGGACTGATCTTTTAAAAAAATAAATAAATACACTGTGCTTTTGGTCCAGAGCCACTTTAAAAGTCTCATCCTTGACCCTGAGTGTCGGGTAATTAAGGGTTCACACCATGTCGGTGTGCCTGAAGAACTGCTGGTCCCGGCCAGGCGAGTACTGCTGCGTCCAGTCGATGACGGCTGGTTTGAATAGGCCACAGCAGCGCAGCTGGAAGAAGGACACCAGGTTCCGCACAACACCTTGACTGGAGACAACAAAAGAAGACGGGTCAGGTAAGTGTGTGATCTCACAAGTGAAACAAATATCCAACCAACAGAATCACAAATACAGAACTCTGCTAATAATCATGAAACTGCTTCCAAAATTGACTAAATCGTTCTTTCCCAACTAATCAATTTAAGTGATTACACCACAATTTTTACATTAAAGAAATCTTTTAAGACTTGCTGAGGCTTCGACCCACTGAAAATGAGCCACAAAGTATTTCCCCTTCAGATTCACATTATTCTAAATGTTTTGCAGTTGCACAGCTGCCTAGATTATAATGAGCCTCGCACTCAAATTTAAAGAACACTGCCCAAATTTCCATTCCAAAAAGAACAACAGAAGAAAAATGAATATCAAAACACTTTGCTTGTATGTCAGTAATAAATCAAAGCCATTATACAATGACACATTGTTGGACTTTATGTTCTAACACAAAAATGAACTATTACCAAGGACAGGAAAGTGCTTTGTCTCTCTATTAACTCCAGAAATAAATCCACTGATTAATAGTGTTTTAAGTTCACAACTTTTGAGGTGAAGGGTTTAGCGATTTTGAGCTGCATTCAACAGAAAAATCAAAGCGTTTTTTGTGGCTGTGGTTGTCAAAACCTAGTCATAAAACAAAACACTGTAGTACCACTTTTAATCATCATAATCTTCTATCAACTCACTTGTAAGGATTTTGTCTCAGGGAGACAGACTGCCTAAGTTTTCTCTGGAGGATTCTCAGGCTCAGTGTCTCAGCAGTGGTCAGTCCCAGGAAGGCAATCTGCTCCGATGAAGAGACATTTACATCAGATTTACTCCTCGGACAAGCCAAAGACATAAAAAATATAGCACTCGCTGCTTATATCTGGAATAAAAGTCAAGGCACAGAAAGTTAAACTAATTAAAGAAGGAAAAAGGGGAAAAAAGTCACAGGTGATATTCAATTTAAAGAGAGATAAACATTGTCTTGTATTACAGTTAGGCAATATGAAAAAAGAAAGTATGTATTTTCTTTAAAGAAAATGTTTACATCACTTTATTCAGACACCCATTTTGTGATATTGATATTCTTGATCATGATATCCTGTATGAAATGTAGCTTATCAGGTACTCAACCCAGCAGAGGGAGAAGCAGGTTAATTCATTTTTAATACCAGCAGATTTAACGATGCATTACATTTATGAAATATACTGTTGAATATATAATTTATTTCACTTGTAATTTCTAGTTTATCTCTCTAATTAAATTACTTGTTAGAAGTGGTTTAGAGTAGCACTCTTAAGAAAAAAAGAAATCTAATACAGCTTTCACTTTTATAACCTGTCAAATATATCTAATCTAGATAATTAATATGCAAGTAATTTTCTGAATACTTTTTTGGTGCTTATTTTTGCAGGTTCTAGAAAAATGTACAAATGCAACTAAATTGATCGTCATTGACTTTTAAAGTAAATTTTTAAAGGAGACAAATATCCAGAAATTTTTAGAAACAAATCTTTCTGTTTTATATTTCTAATTAGAGAAATGGTTTTAAAAACTATTTCAGAACTTGATATTTCAAGACGATTTTTTGGTTATTAAAAGGGCTGTCACCTGGTATAGCTGCGACACCAAGAAGCAGCTGGACCAGCAGGTGTGGTAAAAGGCCAACAGGAAAATGGTGAGCAGCCAAGGAGAGCAGCTGACCATGGCAGAGAATGATCCCCACAGTCCCTGCTCCTCATAGTGTGGCCTGCAGTGCGTTGACCAGTCTGGAATAACACATTAAACATCTCATGCATGTGTATCCACTGTGAGGGCAAAGCCATGCCACACTACTTAGCTGTGCATGTGTGTGTGGACTGACTTACACACAAGACTCCCATAGAACATCCAGGCACCCATCAGCATGAGAGAGAACAAGAAGAGGATGTAGTAGGAATGGTTTCTTGCACCTAGATTAGAGCACATGACTTAACACAAATGTAAAAGGGTCCATTATGATTGTATCAATTAAAAATAAGAATCTCAGAGGTGGCAAAGAAAGGCAGTAACAACTATGTTCCAAACATTGGTGCATGTGAAAGTTTTCTGCATACAAACAATGTAAAGCCGCAACAGACCAGAAAAAGACACCTTCAATTTAGTTTATATTTCAAGCTTTGATCCATAAATTCAGATCGTTTTGGTTCCTTTTTTCTGCACAGGTCTTTTAAGTAATTTCTTGATCAGAAGAAATTTGGTTGCTGATTTTTAAAGGGATTGACTCCATGTACCGTACTTAAATAATTTGCTGAGGAAAAAAATGACAGAACTATCAAGAACCAAAACAAGGATTTGTCAGAGTATGGGGAAACTGCATCAAAATTGCATCTATTAAAAAGCCTCCATTATTACAAAAAGGTGATACTTGTTCCATTTCCATATAAGAGTTTAAGTATAATATCATGCCTTAAACATTAATTTCTGTATTTATTTCTCTCTCTCTCTATATATATATATATATAAAATATTATCAATCACCATACTTATTCAGGAAATTCTTTCTCTCTGCAACATTTAGCTTACACACCCTTTGGACTGAATTTAAGTTTGATTAAATGACATATAAATAATCAAGAGCTTATCAAAAGCTCTCAAACTAGACAAGAGCTAAAAATTTTTCATATTTCAGCACCAAAGAAACAGCAGTACCAATGCAGTTGTTGGTCCAGACAGAGTGGTGGTCCTGCTTCGCCACACAGCCGTCACAGATAAAGCAGTGGCTTGCTCTCACTGGTTTCTTTATCTGTAAAACAGAGCAACATAGATCAGTTGCAAGAGCGTACATTGTGGAATACATGTCTGTGTGTGGGTAACATTAAGGATGATAAAAAAGGAAGATGAAAATGAATTAATTTATCTAAAAATCTGTAAGATACAGCTTGAATAATAAGTTCATAATGGTTCTGATGGTCTTCAATCTGGAAAAAAAATTGCCATAGAATAAGCAAGAAATACCTCAACATTTGCAATAAATAATCAAATGCTAACTGGGAAAAAAAAACAGCATTGAAAACATTTTTTTTCATTTCAACTATCTGCAATGACGTACTTAAAATGTCTAATTTCAAATAAAGAGTTCGTAAGCCATTCCTCACTCTATTGTCTCTTGGTTGTATTGAGTATCTAAGAAGCGATCACAAATAATCAAAAATATTGTCATATACATTGATTAAAACTGTGGCTTCTAAATATTGTGATATTAATTTGTTTGAGAACTGCCCAGATTGACCAATGTACCTTTCATACAGATACAAAATACCTAGATAACTTGGATAATACTATTTAGGTCAAGCAATAGATTGTTGTGGCTATAAAGGGCTTGGGTTGTGGGCCTCACCATACAGGACGTGCAGAATATACTGGGGTCCAGACAGCCAGCCTCCGCCAACAACAGCACATTCTGTTATCACAAAAGCAAACTCAGCTCAGCTGTGCATCAAACATTTGCACATAGAAAAATATAATGACAGATTGTCAAATAAATTTGCAACCATTTTCTTCTCTTCTTCGGTTGCCTTGATAAAGCCTGGGTCAGTTCTGCAGGTGCGGAGGTAGTGATACAGCAGAGCAGTGACATTGAGAGTAAAAAGAACCTGAACTGTGGTGCTGTGTCCATGTAGTCAAAAGTTAAGAAAATATTCATCAGCTTGTTAAGCTAGAAAACAAAGCACCAGTTTGAGCCAAAGGACTACTTAATTTAAGACCTGTCATTGTATGCCTATTAAGATAATATATCTATAACATTCAAACTGTCAACTTCAAATTTGGCCAAATAAATGTTTATAAAAGCATACATGTCTGTTCTCTGTACGTTGCTGCTGCTGCCCAATAATTTCCCAATCCTGGTATCTATAAAGTACATCTATTCTACCAATTGTATTCTATTTGATAACGATATCATGAAAGCTAGTTTGAAAGTATCAAGTTTAGCTGGTGCAAGCAACAAGCCCTGTGTTGCAATTTGACTTGCCCTTTTCAGTACCACTAGGCAATTTAGAAAGAGAATCAGAGCGTTTTCTCTCAATACTGATATATGTGTAATGCCATCAATGGCATTGTGCTTCAATAATACATTTCAGGAAAGAGAAAAAGTAACATTACCCAATGCTCCTATTATTTGTCATTATAACTATGAAGTATAAATTATAAATATAACTTTAATGGCTAGGGTCTTTCTTCCCAATTTTCTTTCATAAACTTACAGTTAGTCTCATAATCTAATGCCTTTCTGGAAGAAAAAAAGAAAAAACATAATACACTAACAATTTTAATATAATTGACACTAAAACAGATATGCTGACACATTCCCTAACTGCTGCGTCCCATTTTTAACTTTATAACCTTTTTTGTTTTTTGGCTGTTTTTTCCCTTCAGAAAAAAGGATATCTGGCAGGAACCACAGGCACCAGGTGATGACCATCCAGAAGATAGAAGCCATGAGAGCTGTAGCCGGTAGAAGAGACTGAAAAATATGACTAGGAAGACTCCTGTTAACCAAAAAAAAGGTTTGCAGAAAATACAGAAGGCTTTAATTTATAAAAGGGAAATTAGAGATTAGTACAGTATTTCTACTGAATGCACAGCTATCAAGGAAACAGATCAGTTAAAATATGGCCGAACCTTGTGGTTAAATTCATTGCGCCAATCACACAAGCCAGCAGGATCCCTTTCAGCAACCAAGAGTCCGAGTTCATGTCAACTATGGCACCCACACTTCCAAACACCATTGTGCAGAAAATAAACAGAAGAAACACCTGGAAGAGATGCAAAAATTCACATTTTAATGGGAGTGAAAGACAAATTCATAATTTCTTCAACTGAAGGTCCCTACCCTGTATCTGTTGATTATTCGCAGGCATCGGGAGCTGGAGCGAATCCTCTCCTGTTTGATGTGGTTGAGCATGTGGATGAGCAGTGGGCTGTGCACCTGATGGGCAAGGTCAATGGGAGTGTGGCCCTGAAAAAGCATGAAAATGGGCTTATTTATTACAAAATGTTAAACTACACAATTTTTTTACATTTGGTGAGGCTGGGCATTAAGGTGCTGAATTAATATCATGATACCCAGAAGTCAGTTTGTTTTATATTAATATATAACTGCAATACAATGGATGGATGGAAGTTAAACACGAATCTGAATAAATTGTGTGTCCATAGCAAAGTAAGGAGTGTATCAATTCAACTTTTATTTCAATATGTCAGATCAAACGACATTCTTAATCTGAGTTGGCAAAAATACATGTCATTTCAGGAGTTGGAAATTTCACAGGTCGTGTGAAACCATGTATGTCACATTGTGAATGCTTTCTTCTGCAAACCTTACGTTGATATTTTCAACATCCACACTGGCCCCAGCCTCGAGCAGGATGTGGGCAGCATCTACGTTTCCTGCCAGCACAGCACAGTGCAGAGGAGTGTTCCTGTTCACTTTGTCCACAGCACTAACAGATGCATTATTCTTGATTAAGAAGTTTGTTGGTTCAGGTCTAAAACAAAAAGAATAAAACAGCAAGGTTTCATTTTTAACATTGGTTGTACACATTTCTGTCAGGAGATAATGAATTAATATGGATGTTTTTTCAATCAATATAATGCAATTACTTTGATTGGAAAAATAATCAAAAAAATCTAAAGGCAAATGAGCTCAGCTTTACTCTATTTGAGGTACGTGGAGAAAATGGATCAAACCCAGCCACTGCTTCAGATATCTATGATATTTTGGAGCATAAAGGCTCAAACAAAAGTGTCAAAACTTTCTCTGATATTTTGTAATCTTTAGGTAATGTTTGTAAGTTTGTGTTTGTGTTGGGTCAGGGGGGTCTTACTGATTTGTAAGTTAGGTTTTACTGACAACTGGCGGAGTTGCCTTCATGGATCTGATTTTCTATAGTCACATCAGTAAAAAAAACTACATGAAACAAATTGTCATGAATCATGTCTTATGAATTTACCATACCCAAATGCCAGAATCTTTGCACAAAATGTAAACAATCTGAAAATGGAAAAATCCATTAAGGTATGACCTGTGTTCAGAGTTGGAACTGAGCACTATAAACATCAAGACACTTAATCCGTAACAGTAAAGCACTGCACATTTCTGAAAAGGAGACGACTGATTACCCAATAATCTTCTGGGCTGCTAACATCAGTGGTGTCTGTCCATTGCAATCAGGTCCATCCACTTCCTGGAAGTCAATATTAGAACATAAAAACAAAACAAAAGAAAACCCCAACAGAACAAAAAAGTAGCAGAGAAAAGGGTAACACTCCAATCAAAAACTATGTTCGGTGTGTTTGTAGAGGTCTGACCTGTCCCTTTGCCATGATATAAGCTGCGATGGCCATGTGCTGGAAAAGGATGGCGAGGTGAAGAGCACGATAACCTTCACCATCTGCAATTGAGGGATCTGCGCCATACCTTATCAGCTGAATTACCATTGGAAGGTGGCCCTGCCTGATCATATAAATCAACATTAATTTTAATGATAACTGAGAAGTCTCTTAAAAAAGCTAAGAAAGTTCTGCAGTCAAACATCCACATATAACATTATCCTTTTGAAATGTCCTGTCTATCATTGTGACTAAAGAAACTGAAGCAGGTCAATTAATTTCTTTCAAAATAAACATTCAGCCTCTCAAGTCACCTTATGGCCCAATGAAG
>CAAKHD010004687.1:88645-114929 GCA_901007705.1 Fistularia tabacaria
TAGAGAAATGTACCTCTGCATCACCTTAATTTTGTCAGAGTCTGAGAAATCCCTGATCCCTGGAACTTGGAACATGGAGGCTTAGGAATCCAGTGTCTGTACACTTTTTCAGAATCATATTCTTATTTTCCTTATTCAGATTCAATTAGAAGCTTTTGTTGAACTCTGAACTTGAGTGTTTATGCCACTAACAGCCGATCAACATGTCCAGTATCACACCTTGCACTTCCATGCAAAGAGCAGTCGATGGCGCCATCATTCAATTTTTGTTGTGGAAGAGTTCTGCTGCCAAGGTATGAGTTAAGGCAGTTTAATACATTATAATAATGTGAACGACAGTATAGGCTGATAACCGTTCCAAGAACATTTAGAAATCGCTTTATTCGTCACATTCAATTATGCATATAGCACAATATCAGCGAAATTAGACCACAGCATTTAACCCATCATGGATGAGCCATGAGCAGAAGGTAGCCAATGAGCAGCACCAGCAGAGCAGTTAGGGGTTCAGTGTATTGCTCGGCAACAATTCCACAGGCAAGGAGAAGCCAGGAATCCAACCAGGAATGTTCAGTTCGAAGGACAACTGCAGTAAGTAATTAGATAGACATTTCAATGGAAGTGGTTCAAATTGTATCAACAATTTTTGAGATAGATATAGGCTGATTAATTTGAACATTGCACCTACCGGTAGGGATGCTTCAGCTTCAGGCACTTAAAAAAAAAAAGCTTAATCTTTAATGTTTATTGTCATATCATATGGAAGTGAACCGAGAAAAAACAAACCCGTCACATATGTTTTTAAGTGAAAGCTTCCCATGGCCTATGAATAGCTGCACAATATGTACAGTAATTGAAGCGCTCATTGGTAGATCATTGGTGGCAAAGAAAGGCCCTGGGCATCCACAAGGTTTTATTAAATATGATATAACTGTCACCCTGAAATAACTCAAGTGTCAAAACTAGATTTAAGCTTTACAGCAGTTGAGTGTAAGAACAGATTTTTAATATTTTCAGAAATTGAAAGTGTTTAATGAATGAAAAACTTTCAAATCTGGGATTTCATATCTCTAGTGAGTCTGTTGGTGGCTCTACTAATCCCCAATTCAGCATTAGTGCACTATTGTTCCAATAGCTTCGGTAATGGAGGGTTTATTCATAAGTGTTGTGTTTATATTCATATATTTTATCCCCTTTTCCATCAGTCAAATTTATGTATTCCCATCATATTTCTTGCTTTTATATTGCTTTGAAATTGTGCTCTTTTCCATTTGAGGTTGGTAATGGTCGTTGCATATCAACTGTATCATATGATTACAGTGTTGGTTGTTGTTATTTAGCTATTATGATACACCTCTGTATAGTCTATATTTAGATGTGGATCTTTGGTAAAAAAATATATTGTTTTTAATTTTCTTAAGAAGTTGCTGTTTGCCAAATTGTCTTGGAATGTCACTTGATTATTTCAAAAATTCGAAGTAAAGTAAGAGCCCCTTTACAAATTAATTAGGAGTGACTATAAACTTTAAATTGTCTAAAAATCTTTTGAGTGTGATTTAAAAAACTACACTTACCCTACTTCCTGTTCTGCTGGGAAGACAATTATTGACTATGTACAAGTACCTATGGACTTTGTATTAATATCATGATTTTTTTTTGCCCGGCCCATCTCTAAATCAAAATAAATTTGTAAACTGCACAAATGAAGCTGATAATTATTCATTATTTTGTTTGAAAAATATTAATCACTTGCAGATCTGCAAGTAGACAGAGTGCATGGGTGTCTTTGTGTTTGAAGGATAATCACCATTGAGAAGTCTTTCAAGATGACAAAAGGTCAGTAATGCAATTCAATGCACAGAGGGCTGTAAGTTTGCATGAAACATTATAGTGTCTTTGTGCAAAGAAAATAAAGAGTGTTTAGTCATGAAGACACAGTTCACACTAAAGACTTAATGTGTGCTAAATTCTTCACTGAGCAGAAACTTGGGCTATTAAATAGAGTGATTGAGGAAACAGGGTCATCCAATGAAAACATATACGGGATGTGAGCTTCACTGCGGCAGGAGCAGCAGTGGAGAGCTCTGTAAGTGGACTTTGCTGAAGTATTTTTTTTCTGTATTTGAAGAACTAATATTTTGAAAATGCGTATTATTTTATCTTTCAGGTGGCTGAATCCCTGATAATATATAATTAACATGTATCCTTATATAGATCAAATAGTTTTGCAGAAATGGAAACTCTCGCTTACTTTACAGTTGCTTTCTGTAAATATATTTGAGCAACTTTAAAGAGTTTTCCCCCCTCAGAACAAGATAAACACTACATTTGAGAAGAGCAAACAATTGCCCAAGGATAATTTTCTTGGTCTAAGTTGCACTGTACTATATGTGTTGCTTCTGTTCTCCGCATATTCATTAGATTATAACTGACTATGCTTGCAAATGTGGTTTGTTCTTTAACTCATTATATCCTTATTAGGTGAAGGGACATTTATCTGACAGCTGGGACCAGGTGTATCATATCTTCTATTTTGGCCCTATTTTCTAAAGAAAAACACGTTTTTGCCAAGTCAGTCTGAAATTCATCCTCTTATTCTGACAAAATTTCAAACAAAGGTCTCAGAGGATAAAATGAGAACATTTGGTAACCAGTGCCTTCAAGGTCAGCTTCACTTTGAAAGTTTTCACAATGTCAGTCTTTACAGACAATGGTTTGAACAGCTTTTGGGTGTCGGGGGCATAGACATATATTGTAGTATTCTTCTTTTTTGTTTTTTCTACTGTTTTTTGTTCTTAAATAAACTAATAGGAATGAAGAGAGATTTGGTGATCTATCATACAAGCAAACCCTTTCACATTACACTTTGTGACCTTCTCAATAAAAATATAGCAAATAGCTTTAAAGGATCCATTATCTGTGGTGTTTCCCCCTTTGAGACAGAAATAAAAGTCACTTTTAAGGAAGTATCCTTGTTACTTGAGTGCACTTGTCAAACTGAACCTGACACCGGACTGTTTTATCATAATGAGAATGAAAATGCAATATGCTGAGCAACCTGCCATGCTCCATAGCACATTTTGCTCAGACTCTCCAGAGATACTTACAGATATGAAAGTGAGAGGACCCCAGCTGATGGAAGTTAATTATGATAATAAAGTATGTGTGGCCTGGGGGACTGAACATTGTAGATTTGTCTGTTGTGGCTGTTGGACTCCCTGTGGGTCGCTCCATTTAACAAAGACTCATGTCTTAATGCAGACCGGTTATGTTGTCTGCCGTTGAAAGCAATGATTGAAAATCTTGAAATTACAGCTAAATAAACCAGAGCTATCCTCTTTCATTGAGTCCATAAAGTGTGTTCTGTTTAATGTTATGTTGAAAGGAAAAGAAGATATAAAGTCGTACCAACAAATTCTCTTGCTATTATGCTTGACCCAAAATAGCCCTGTATACAAGTCAAATCAAAGTCGATGCAGTTTCATTGGAATGACATTAAAGAGTGTCATTACTTTCGCAATTAGATGGGAGAAACTTGATGCCCTGGCGCAAAAAAAGTGATGGATTATCTGTTAGACGACTTTGCTCTGCTCATTTGCGTATGTATCGTTAATAAAAAAAAATTCAACTGGAAGGTGCTGTTTGGATCCATCTGTATCAAACAGCACTAATTTATTTGTAACACATGATTCTGGACGCCAGACAGGGCTTTGCGGAAACGAAATATTGAAGTTCGCATGTACGTGTAACCTCTTAATTGTCAACAGAACCATACTGGAAACTATATCCGTCAAAAATCAGTTAGGGAAGGTATTGTAGGATGTCTACCAGTTCAGGTCACACCAATGGAGAAAAGTCAACAGATATTTCTGACCGGACACTATCACATGGCATCAGAAATATGTAGACATCCTAACTATAAATTTCCAAAGGATGGCGAAAATAGGATTTTCAAAATAAAGCAATTACAAAACATATTTAGTCTTTTTTTGTGTGATTAGCATCTAACTGTGGAAATTGACTCTAAAATGTGTAACATAGTCCATACTTTCTCTGCTCGTAATCTATCACGTCGTCCAATTCTCATTGAAATGTTCACAATCTTTAACATCACCTTGCCAAACACATAATAAGGACAATTATACCTCTCAAAATTGTTCACTTTTCAGTTAATTTGACAAACATGACATAGTCAGATACAGTCTGCCTCTGATAGAAATGTGAGGAAAAGAAACATGTGTAATAGGAGCTCTTCTAACTACCCCCCCTTTGGTCTATCCCTCCGTGGCAAGAGAATGGAAAGGTCCCAGTCTGTATTTGAACTAAAGCACTGGTGGAATTCATGTTCAAAGGTTAACCTTGAACACAATTTACTATAACAGTGAAGGTCACAGACTAAAACCTGGCTTGACCTCTTTAGCGCCTCGCTTGGTAATACAGATCAAGGGCTGGAGGGGGAGATGGGTGTAATGAGATGAAATGAGTCTGTTTTAAAAGGCAGTTATACACACACCCAGGAGTAAATCAATGTGAATATGGGCTGTTATGCCTGCGTGGAATGAAAGATTTACAAGGCCAGAGTTGATGAATAAAGCTAGATAAAGGAAGGTAAAGGCTGGACTGGTGCGAAAGACATTCCGGATGTCGGCCAGAGTTCAGGGTAGACAAAAGCTTTGTGTTTGGGGTTCAGGGACAGAGTCAAGGAGCAAAAATATATGATGGGATTATTTTCCAGGGAGTTGGAGGTAAAATTGGATGGGATCTATCAGGGAGACATTAAATAGTGTCTCCCGGCTGGATTTGATCAAGGTACATGCAAAGGTAGTATGACCTCAAGAAAGTAGTGTCTGACGCCATCCAAGCTGTATTCCAAACCTAGTTTGTATTTTAAAAGACCTTTAGAGAAAATAAGTCTAAGAGGCTACTGTTTATCTCCAGTAGTTTGGTATTTGGCCTTCAGACCTGTGACGGAAGTGTCTAAAATCAACATTATTTTAATAATATTTATAACAATTCTTTTTAACGTGAATACTTTGAAATTAAAACACCAACTAAGGCATAGATTCCAAATGGCACACTTTACAAAACTGTTAGATTGGCCACAGGACACTTAAATATAGTGGGCACATAGCCAGTCAAATTGATATGCTGAATATTTTTGTTTTCCTCATAAAAAATATATATTTCTTCAATACTATATATATACTTATTTGACTTGCTAATTGTTGTGTCTGAATTTCTCAAGAATAATTTTAATATTTTTATATCGAAGCTTGATTTTTTTTTTTGTTAATTTTGAAAAATTGCTTCCAAATTAATCTTCAAGTAGCCATTAAAGCACATTTATCAAGTGTCACACTAAGAAAAACCTGAAATTATACAGTGTGGCTCTTCATCACTTTTTGCTTACCAGCCCACCCTAAACAGTTACTGTACCTTCCTTGATTCCAGCTGTGCTCAAATTCAACTGTCCTTTTGACACACATTTGCCTCTGAAAATTTAGCAATTCCCTTACTAAACAGACCTTCCCATCTTTGTCAAGTCTAATCTTTATTCCTGCTCCGTAATACTGCAGGACAATCATTTACCTAAATGCTATTCCTTCGGACAACATGTCTCGATTATTTTGTTGCTGCGATTAGGTTTAACACATAAAATGCAACCGAGCGTTGACAAAAGTCTTTGAATGTGATCCAGAATAATCTAGAATAATAAATTACAAGACATTAGAATTTCAGTTTTGCATTTGTGACTTTTTGCTCTACAAATATAGCCCTATATGAAATCTTATGAGTTTGATTGCCTTACAGCAGCACATGTCATCTATAATCACCCTGAATTTCACTGAATTTAGCAAATACCAACCAAGTGAAAATGAATTTTACCCTCCATATGTCATCAGTTAAGAAATTATAAAAGGTACATGAAAAAGACTTGACTGATGCAGGATATGCATATTTAGGATATCACTTTTGCGTTAACATTAAGGTGATATTGTTTCTAGTGTTTGGAGGGAGTTGATGGTGAGATTTGTAGGTACTGATTGACAGAAATTTATTTCTAACGATACAAAGTGATTTATTTATTCTGTTCGATATTTTGTTACTACAGTATAGAGAAGGAATATTATAACTGCTTTTCTGCAACACTTTACAAGCATCTCATCTCTGAGATTGCAGTCTTGGTCTATTAAGAAAGATCAATTAGTGATACTGGTTTTTATCTATTACTCACTTTATTTCATTGGACAGAAAAAGCACCTTGGTTCTTTTGTACAGTTAGTTTGCGTCTTTGTGTGTTTGGTTTAGTTTGCGTGAGAGTGTGTTTGCGTGTGGCTGTGAAAGTGGGCTACTGTGGGGAGGGTTTTTCCTTTCAACTTGCCAGTGAACGGCCTCTCTGTAGCAGTGCCAGGGCTGGATAGACGGTGAGGAGAGGGAGGGGATATTGGGGGAGGGTCGGGGTGAGTTGGCGAGAGATGGACATCAAAACAACAAAGGGCAGTGGGGGTGATAATCCCACCTAATGCCCCCTGTCTGCACCATCTCTGCAGCGGCTCTCTGGTGAGTGGCAGATTGAGTGCACTCATGCAAAAGGTTACTTGGGTGATCAAGTGCTCTTGTCAGGGGAGGGGGGCAGCACAGAGTGCCTGTCTTTGGTGGCCACAGTGGACCCGCGTTCGCTCAAATGAACAGAGGCGGCGATGTACTTCTGCTGCTGAATCAGCAGAGCCTTGTCCGCCCTGTCGTTGGTGGTCATGCATTATGTAAGAGGTCCTGTGCTGTCTGGACGGTAAGCAGCGACAGACTGGGACGCTTTCAAACACAAAATTGAAATGAGATTGTACTGGAATTTATTGTCGATTGTCAATTATTTTTCTTTCTTGTCTAAATGCTCATCCATATTTACCTCCATTCCTTTCTCATATGACTATGACAACACTATTGAGAAATCTTAAGAATCTTATACATAATGATGTATGAAAGCCCTGTTAAAACACATTATTTTAATCTCTAAATAGGTCATCAAAAATGTGGTAACTTGACTTTATTGTGACGATAGCAGCAGATGGTGTACATCAGTTTGTACATCCAAAACCTGAGGTTTAATGCAAAAAAATGTATCAACTAGTTCCAAACTTGATGATCCAAGTCATCAACATTTCCTGTTACTGAAAATTCTGTTAAAAATGACAAATCATTGAGATGCAAACCCAACAATTTCCTATTGTACATTTGGTGGTGTGTTTATCATTAATGACTGACTTTTGACCTAAAATGCACCTTAGATTAAGTTATTTGCATGTTCGGGAACATGGCTAATCCCAGTTATTTTCTTGCAATTAGCCTTTATGTCTTTGTCTTATATGACTTCCCTAACACAGAAGTAAAAAAACATTTTGATTTTATATTGGCTAAGTTTTCTTAAAAATTGGGTATTGCACCCCGTCACAACAGTGACTAGTATGCAACAGCATACAAAGTCTTTCTTTTTCCATTAACTCAGAAAGTATCCTGAGTGACAACTGTTGCCATTGAAGAACCTTTGCACTGGCCAAAAAAGTTCTCCATAGGTTTTTAGGAAGTTGCTGATAGGCCAGCAGGTCATCTTAACTACGAACAACATTGCCATTGAATAACCAGCAATTTACCAGGGGTTTGTGAAAGGACCTTATTGTTTCCCCATATCTTTAAATCTGAGCTTCAAGCAGCACTCCATGTTTTATAGACGGAGAAGAAACACGTGGGTTATGGGATTTCACCATAGGCTTTTTCCTCTCTTTCTACCACTTCATAGTACTTCTCAGCCCCAATTGTTGTCATGGTTACCACATTGCTATCCTCGCCTCATACCAGGATATTATCCCACTGTGTTGAGTTCTAAACTTCCACCTAGCAATTTTCAGGGGGAAATTTTGTCACATCTGTGAAAAGAACATAATGTCTGTTCCACTGTCTTACAGAATATGTACACACACATAGTATATGAATCAGGTATCCTGTAGGTGCTAAAGTGTGTACAATTTATACCCATTCCTAAATGTTTTGCACCTAGTCAATTTGTTGCAGCGATCATAATGTATCATGCTTTCTTCAGCCATTAAGTATTTCAACAGTATTGTGACATCATTTTACAAGACCCATTCAGTGAAGTGGAGACTGATACTTTGTAAAGAATATCATTGGTGGCCTTTGTTGAATTGAAGCCATTATGCCATCAAACCAATTTCTTTATATTGCACTTGAAATGGCTTTATTGTAGACATCCAGCTCATATGACCAAAACATGTACAGTATAGTACAGTACAGAACCCAGATGTGAGACAAACCCAACAAATCAAGATCAGATCGAGTATATAGTTTTTTCTCCCTCAGATTATGAAGGCATAACAACAGGAACTTAGGTTTACTGAGGTTTACCAGCTTGAACACTTGAACAAGTGATGCAGCCTCCTTTTCCTCTGTGCATCCATGTTTTTAGGTTGGAAGTGTTTATAAGTTTTCTTCCTACTCTAGCAAGAGTGGAGGATGTGGGGGGTATTCTAGGCACATGTGTAATTACTAATAACTTCTCATGATCCTCATCTTTTACATCCCAAGCTCATCCTGCAGATATTTCGTCTAGTGACCTGTTTTAAGTTGATATTTCCCATTTGAGCCATAACTATCATCTGAGTTGAAATTTTCCCACTGTGGGATGATTAAAGAAATATTCTATTCTATTCTATTCTATTCTATTCTATTCTATTCTATTCTATTCTAT
This sequence comes from Fistularia tabacaria, assembly GCA_901007705.1. Taxonomy (NCBI): domain Eukaryota; kingdom Metazoa; phylum Chordata; class Actinopteri; order Syngnathiformes; family Fistulariidae; genus Fistularia; species Fistularia tabacaria. The sequence goes on from CAAKHD010004687.1 coordinate 97,407, forward strand.
TCTATTCTAATTGCCTCATTCTGAACTGTTGGAATGACAGTGCACACAGCATGTTGGGGTCATTTATGTTTCAGAGATAGAAAACATATATATATACAAATGATTGGCAAATGATAATGTATTAGATGTTAGCATGTTAAAGAATTGAATCCATGTACCAAATAAAATTCTTCAGGTCAAGTTTTTTAGATGAAAAATTTGAATGTACGCTGGTTTTAAAATTTGGATAAATCCATAGAAAGAAGTTATTGTTGTATGTTTTTACTCAGAGTTTTCCATGTTTATATTTTTATGACACTCATGAAACTAAGAATAAGATCCCAGCTTCTGTGTCGGCCGTTTAATGAATCTCTCATAGTCTCTTAGGTACGACATTATGAAATTAGAGTGCTGCAGCCAATACTGTGGGCTAAATAGTCTAAATGAAATCCAAAAGTGAACCTTGCATTCCACGAGGTTTCTCTATTTCAACAAATTCTCATCCAAAAACGTATAAGAAATTAAACAAGGAATGGATGTGTCTTTGGAAATCCAACAAAGGCTCACTAACATCCATGGGTAAGACTACTTGAATGTCTCTATGTCAAACGCTTCACAGGTCCTTAGCACCATTCAATGAGACTGAAATTGAAGAAATAACCCTAGGTAGGGAAAAGGAAAAACAGATTCCTTTTAGCCAGCAGCAAACTGCACTGTGAGTTGTGTGGTTACAAGCTGCAGTTGCATAAGTGATGAGATGTTCGACCTTTTCTAATACATTTTCAGATGATAATATGCCAGTCAGAGCTCCGAGTTATTTCATCTTAGAATAAATGTTATTATCCTTTTCACAATTAGGAGTTCCAGATGTTGTGGAACCCAAGGTTGTTTTAAGCCCATCACAAGAGGAATGTATGTTAAGTAGCTTGGAGTTTGTTATATTTTTTTATCATAAAGGGCAGTATAGAATATTGAAGACAGTACAGTGGCAGCAAAGGCAGTATAACTTGAAGTTCTGGGAAAAGAAAATCCCAAAACATGGCTCTTGAAATAATTACTGAATAGAACGAGCATCACTCAAATATGCTCTTAAACCTCTCAAGAAAGCAATGATTCTCAGTCGCACATGAGGCAGCTGGTAATGGACTTCACATGTTATCTTCTTTCAAAGCACTGCAACATATATTATATATTGCTAGCTCTTTGCTCTGAATAGTTTCATGAAACCTTGTGGATACTAAAAATTCTCTTGAGCTCAGGCAACTCCCAATATAAGGTGAGCTTGATTCCAGGGTTTTAAACGCCTGCTGTGAGACAAAGGAATTTTAGTTGAGGGACTGCAGTGAGGGGGCTGGCGACTGTCCTCACTAGAAGACATTCAAGTCGTGTTTAATCTGTTTGTGGGAACTCTTTTGCTGTGACCATCTGCTCACAGCCACAAAAGCAGTGTAGCAATGCAGTTCAGCGAGTTGTTAAAATTTCTCACATCAGCACCAGTTATTCCAGAATACATCTGCATGCTGTCTTACGAATTCCCTAATCTCAATTTAGCAAATACAGGAAAACTCAGCTGTCTATTCATGCAGAATCATACAAAGTAAATTTGAATTGTTTCTTTTTTTATGACTGTCGAAGAATTAACATAGTAAATTTGCATCCATAATATAAACACTTAACAAGCACACAAAGGAGGGATTCCTGGTGTTTGTTCTCCCTGTAAATCAACTGCTTTGCCAGGTGTTTCAGACCCACTACCATAGATATTGTTTGGAGTAAAAAAAAAAAAGCTTTATAAAATAGCCAAATGATTTCTGCAACAAATAAAACAGAAGACCAAGGTCCCTATTTAGGGCTGGGGAATTGTTACTTAAATCTCTTAAAATTAATTAAAGCTATGTAGTGCATCAGTGGAAAAAATTAAGACTGACGTTCAATATACAGTGTAATTTCTCTGATGCTTTGAAAAAACCCCCAATGATAAAACAGTTTTTAACTAGCATATGGGTCCACTTGTTTTCATCATTATGTGTGCCATCATAGCAAATTGTGCCTTTAATGGACCTCCTTCACAAATCTTGTAGATGCTCAAATCGGTGCCAATGGATTTTTTAAACTCAAATCCTGTATTGATCAATTATTTATTACTAAAAATGTATTTGTACAATGCAGAAACTGCATTGGACCAATTGTAAATACAAACGATTAAGGCCAAAGGCCCAGCTGCCTTAGAAAAATTAAACACAAATCTTAATTAAATACAAAGCATATTAGAACCTAATTAATTACATATGGCTTCAACTGACAACAATATTTACCTACCTTTGGTTTCAATTGTCTTAAATAATGATGATGAACCTACCATCCTCATGAAAAACTCACAGAACTGAAATATTTAAAAATAAGCCTATGGACAGTATCAGAAAGATCACTTTCCCATGGGCTGAAAAATGTTCTACTGTGTCAATAAAATTTGATACACTGTTATTGAATGCATATACTTCCATCTGAAAATCCAGCAAGTAATCAATTTCTTCTACATTTTTTGGCAAAATCTCATTTGGTGCTGTTTGTTTAATAATTGCATCAAGTCTCTGCTTGTTTTTCTTTTTTTTTTTCTTTTTATCTGAGCGCTTTTTCTTTTTTTGGCATCAACTTTTATGTCAAACCTTTTTGACCGAAGCCGCAGTCAGAATCTCTGTGACATAGCCTTCACTGCCTCATTATTTCACTCCCAGGATCTTTTTTTTTCTATCATCCGTTCTGAGGAAATGTGTGATTAGTACACCTGTATTCATTTCATTTTCTCGATTACCAAATATTTCCCCTTTTGTCTTTTTGCTAAATTTCTATCCATGTATACGGGAAAGGGAATGGGAAAAACAGAACATTTCAGTGCAGTAATTACAACTCAACAGGTTTATAATGTAATTTATAATGATAACATCTTAAACTGTGCAAAATGATAAAAGATATGAAAAAATAAAAACAAACAAACAAACAAAGCCCCAAAACACCAGAAATTTCAAATTTTACTGCTGATGTCACCCAGGGTTACTGTTGACTGTGAGGATTCGCACTTGGAACCAGACTGATTGTGATCACAATGACTGCAGTGGTGCTGACTGCACTGTGAAGGATGGGTCAAACATTAAGGATACATTTGATTGCAAAGACTTGATTAGCAAAAAATAAATTATTTCCTCCTTTGATCAATTTGATCGGTGTAACTATAGAGATTGGTTAAAAACAAAGCAAGCATTTGCCAACCCTCTGTCGGTCGATCTAACAGACTTCCACCAAGTTTTGAGCTGGTATGAAAGTAAGATTTTAATCCCCACACCTTATCTGGATAATGAACAATCTGTTCTTGCCTCTGTGTTTACATCATACATTGTTAAGCTTTTTCATTATCTCTGAGATTAGATCTCTGTCCTCCAGAGCAGACTGCACTTAGATGAAGGTGGTTCTTGGTGTCACCATGGTATTTAGTATTGTTGTTGACCTTGCAGATATCTATGCGCCCAATTCTGTTTTTTTTTTCATTTGGAGGGGACATTTGTTTAGATTAAATTTATGTTTTTTTCTGTCTAAAATGTCCAGTTTTACTTGAAAGGTCATGTCAACAAACGTGTATATAGTATGTTTGTTTCCAGATGACAGTGAACCTTTTGAATCTCTCTAAATTTGAATGAACAATACTGTTTACTGGTAATGATGGCTGGTGTGGGAATGATAATGCTGCGTTAGAACAGGTATCATCCAATAATATGGTCGTACTACGATGTGAACACTGTTCATGTAGGTCTACAGCAAAGGCAGATTAAATGACATTCTGACAAGGACACATTTATATAATGTGTTACATAATCTTGTGTGTCTCTTTTAAAATAACATTTTGGGGTTTTGACAGCCTAGCACAACCAACTATAATCAAAAGCATAGATTTATCAACTGAAATAAGAGTCTGTAATATTCCATCAAAGTTATTTTTAAAACACAAACCAAAAGGAAAATACCATATGAGAGCATTCTCACACAGTTTGATTTAAGCTATCAAATTGTCTTAAAATGATTTTGCTTGTTAATACAGTGAACATCAGTTGAGCATTTTAAATATACAGCACAAGATTTGGGGGCAAAGAATGGGGAAAATCTCTGTCATGTGGAATCAGATAAATTTGGTTTTCCTCGCATAAGCATATTGGGAAGTCAACGTCTGTGACAGTGAAAGAATATCAGCTAGTAGAAGGAAGAATAAAATACTCAGTGTAAGTTGTGTGGCAATTGAAAGGAAACTCACAATCTCTGGCTGAGCACAGGTATACCGAGGTTTCCCCGCTGAACAAAAGTTTCACATCCTTTTAACTACATGAGGAAGGAAAGAGATCTTTGATGGTTACTTGCATCAATGCCCCAAATTGTCCGTTAAGAGTATCCAGCCTTTTTGGGAATCAATGGGATGTGTCCTGGTTTGGGGACCATAGTTCTTATGGGAAACTTAAACACTCATATGGATCAGAACAAGGAAACCTGGAAAGGGATGGGGGTGATTGGGAGGAACAACCTACCTAATCTAAACTTGAATGGTGTTAATAGACTTCTATGCATGATATGCAGTGATCATAAGAAACATCATGTCTGACAATATGTTTGTTAATAAGTATAAATGGTACCAGAACACCTTAGGTCAAGAAATATTGTCAATTTTATGATTGTTTCATTGGCTCTGTGGACATATCTTAGTAACTTGGGTGAAGGGAGGAGCCGTCTTCTCAGATGATCACCATTTGGTGGTCAGTTGGCTCAGGTGATGGTGATTTATCTGAGATTATAAGAGGTTAAGGACATCTGAATTGTCAATGGTTAGGGCCTCCACTGTGGAAATGGCTTCCTTGAGCTGCTGTTGGAAGGTCATCCATTCTGGTCAGAATGGAATCCTGAGAATCCACCGGTGGACACCAGGAACGAGGCCCTCAAGCCAAAGGAGGAGATCTTTCAGGCATGTTTGGCCAAGGGTTCTCCCACAGCTGCTGAGCAGAGTACCAAGTGCTGGAAGGGCTGCAGCCTTTGTGGTCAAGGAAGCAAATACCCAGGTGTGGGAGGAGTTTGGAGAGGCCATGGAAACAGACTTTCAATGAGCCTCAAGAAGATTTTGGAAAGCTATCAGAAGAATTTGAAAAGGGAAGTAAGATTTGGACCAAGGTGTTTACAGCATGGGCTTTGACCTGTGTTTAGAGTGATTGAAAGAGCACTTTGAGAATTTCTTTTTTAACCCAACTGACATGCTCTTTGTGAAGGAGAATGTGCTGGATGCCTGATGACCCTTTATCCATATATTTGGTGAAGGTTACTGAGGTGATCAAGGAGTTTCTCCTGGGGTCCTCTCATTAGCGGCACATTTACCTGGCATGAGAACAATTTAGACACATTATGTGACTCAAGTTGCTCCAATTAATTAAAGCTGAAATGATACACTGCAACAGTCACGTGGCTAATGAGCCCACAAACAAGATCCCCAAAGCACCATCCCTTTGAGTTTACCCACTTAGATACATTAGCTGGATCGTTTCTTCCTCCTTTTTTAACCATGATATCTCTTAATTGCACACAAGCAGGTATCAACTAGTAAAAACAAGTTCAATGCTATTTCTTAAGCAAACTATTTCCCTAATGGGGATCAATAAAGTGTTATCTTAAAAAAATAATTTATTTTGTGAGATAGCTTGGAACTTCATAGATTCTGGTCATGACACTGTGACTTTGGACATTGACGGAAACGAGAAGAGCAGCATAGCGGCTGTGTCCTTGATCGGTAGCTCATCTCCTCACCGGCCAGAATGCAGTGGCACTTTATGGCAGATCGAAGCTGCTCAAGTTGAATGTGTTTGTGGCTGTCGCAGCTCTGATAAAGGGTGCAATACATAACACAGAGTAATAGAGGAGGACAAGCCAATCAATAGCCAGAGAGGCAGTCTGACCCACGCTTTAAAATGACAAATCTCTAGCCAGCCCTGTGTCACTGAGATTGTCTGCTTTCTGCTGCAGCTAACAACGGCCAGTGGGGACAGTGTGCAAAACAAACCGAAGTCGACATGATGTCTGTCAGGTGAAAGAGGTTCACATCTTACAGCTGACTTGTGTGTGTCTGTGTGGAATCTCCATTTCAAGTTCAATCTCAAAAGGCCAAACTGGCAGTAAGAGTCTTGTAAGTAAAGACAGGGCTTCACCTGTGAAAATAGGCTTTGTAGAAGCAGGCTCCTGTTTCCTGGCAGATAAAGCACATCTGCTTCACCAGGAGATAACACCATGCATACACTCACGCAGCCACTCTCACTCACACGTTCACCTTTTCTTTACCTCCCTGCTCCACCTCCTCTCCTTCATTTATATCTATTTCTGTGATTCTCTCATGCTGAAATCTTTGCCTCTATCCTGCAGCATATTTTCTTAAGGTTTCTTTCAGTACCCCTCCCCTCATTTCTTCCCTGCCTCATTTTTTCCCAACCAGCCCGAGCACCAGATGCTCCACACAGACGCTGTCTCCTCTGTTATTATGTGTTTGTGGCGCTTGTCCTGAAGTGGCCTGTCCTGGAGATTACCCTGGCTTCTGTCAGGGTGCAGCCTTTGGGATTAGACAGCTAACCCCATGGGTTATATGTGTGTGTGTGTGGTTCCGGATAAATGCCTCTGAGGGAGCAGCCTGCTGTTTGACTCACTGAATGGAATTAGATTACTTCTAGACAGCTAATAATGCATCTATGGGACTTTTCTTCTTCAAGTCAGACTACCTGTCTTTCCAATTTCACTCTTCCATCATCAATTAAGCAAATTTCTTTGTATTTCCTGTCTTTTTAAATTTACTAATTTAAAACCATGGTGGAGTTATCAGCAAAAGTTTTACATTCATTAGTCCAAGCAGCGTTTTTTCTTTAAAAGCTTAAAAATATAAAGTAACTTGTAAATAAATGTTTGGCCTTGAGATTCCACACTAGGGGGAAACATTTAGGGTGAAGAGATTGATCACTACAATAAGCTGGAATTTTAAATACTTTCATCCACAAGACCTTACTTCATTGTATTGCTGGACAACAGTAGCTTTAAAAGAAGAAAACACAGCCGTCATTCAAAAAAAGCTAACAAAACAAGAACACTAGCCTTTACTCCAGAAATACCCCGATATTTTAAGAAAATGCACATAAGTTATTCGTGAATGTTGTTGCAGGAGAAGTATTGGGGTAAAAATGCCTCTTTCCAATTGTTTTAAGGTGGACACGAGCAGGTCAGCTATCTTTTGTCTGTATATGCTGCCAGTCGTTAGAAGGTGAAAAGGGAATAGTGTACAACCAGAAAGCAAAACTACAGAACTATTGTACATAACTGACATGTTCTGGACATTTTTTTTCCACCATTAAAATGTAGATCCAGATGAATACCTCTAAACAGCAGCTCTATTGTCACAGTCACCTCCTTTATGTGGAGATTTCCTACATGTGCAGTAACAAATACAACACTATTGTAGGTATTTATTAATCAGAATGTCATTTTAGCTTGAATTCATAGTTTGTTGCATTAGAGGAATGATGTGTAAGCATAACAGTATTGGCTTTAGAAATAAGGTGGTTAGCTCATCTGTTGATGGCTTGAACACAGTTGTCCATGTGACAATTTGACTTCCTCCACTGCTGAAGCAATCAAAATGACACAATGCTCCCACCTTTAAAATGTTGTGTAATAGATGTTTTTGTTTACTCTTGGAAGACGGACAACATGAAAATACTTGTCGTCATCATAATACAGAGAAAGGATACAAATTATGACCTAAGTAATGAGGAGGAAGCATGTTACAACACAGATTGGTGTTTGGATGTTTTATGATCATGAGACACCAAACTAACATCAGGCAATCTGCATTGTTAACATTACATCACATTTCTTGTGTCTTGGCCAAAAAGTAGCACTTGAGCATGTTGATAAACTGCTGGACATGTATGAATAACACATACATGCTGTTCTGCCATTCGAGAAAATTACTCATACCCGCAGGTGGCAGTTGTATGTGTGCATCATTCAAAATGGGAGAAAGGGGGGAAAGACTGATACACTAAAGAGCATCATCTGCCAGTCCAACTAAGAACATCAATAAATGTTGCACCCAGCTAAGTGTATGCTTGAATGTAACATCACAAATGTATCTTATCTGACAGGTATTAGTTGCATTTAGATTGTACCTTTGAAAGTGCAAGTCTTGGCAATTATTCTTAATTTATCTGTATCGCCATGGATGGACTACAAGACACAGATCCAAAGTTGGTCACATGGGCTTTGTCCAGATACACACAGTTCAGAGAGGTTCTCCATCTTCTCCAGGAAGTGCTTCTGTAATACATGTGTTTTGAGCTCTATTTCAGGTTAAGCAGCCCACAATTAAGTTTGACCACCTCTCAGCAACTGTTGGTGTCAGTATATCCCTGTAGGGTACTAAAAGCATTCCATTCATGTTCAACAGGATAGTTTTCCTTGACAACTAGAGAATTTGAATGTCAATGTAGGTGGATCATTAATGTGCGTCATCTCATTGCAGCACTGCAATGGATTTGAATGTATCAAATCTGCCATATTTAGGCATGTGGCTTGATTTGTGGTCTCATTTGCTTGATATGTCTTAGCTGGCCCTCAAATAAACTGAAGACTATGAACTATTGATAGTGACTAACATAAACTCATTGTACATTCTTTTTGAGTAGTTGTTTTATAATCCCTTCCCCACCAAGAATTGTGGTCCAACTAAATTATTTCCCAGAAAAGACAAAACTTCTTGAAATGCCAAACAGAGTTGTGTTCTGAAAATTTTGGAATCCAAATATTTACAAATCCCAAATCAAATGATGCTCCAGTATGTTTGGAAAGGAAGACTGAGGCTCAGTTCATTGCTACATTTTGACTTTCACAGAATTTGGTCTCATGAGGACAGAGTGTATCATCTCGCTCTTATTTTACCTATAGACCTTGGTTACACTCTTAGTTTCTGGATAATATAAAGAAGTAATAAAAGTGAATGTAACAGGAAATGTAGTGTTTGACGTGGTAAAAAAGTAAAACTGGAAATCCAAAGAATACAAATGACAAAGAAACAGAGCTTGCTGAGACGTAATTTGAAAAATAGAGAAATATTTTTGGTCATTACTGTCAGTTTTCTTTGTTTTTTTTTTACCCAATATTATTATCTGAAATGGTTTCACACCTGTCTTCGGGCTGGTTTCTAACTTGCATAGGGTATGCAGGCTGCAGGCCAAAAGAGTTGAAGCTAAGGGGCTAATTCAGTTACCAACAAAGTCAAGACAGGAGTTCCGATATTTCTCAAATTGACTGGATCTGTCTTTCCCAGTTGAAAGACTTGTGATGCATTTAAGTTCTTAAGATTATTTACCTTTTCCATAACTTATAGATGTTAAAATGAAAAAAACTAATGACAAAACACAGGAGAAATTCTAATCACTTGTGAAATTGAAAAACGTATTGAGGTAAAAAAGTAGAACAGAAAACTAGTGATACATGGAGAAGGTCAAGGCTCTAAACCAACAGAAACAGGAGGGGCACAATAAGTATATGCTGACAAATTAAAACCAGGAACAACTGAACTTGAAAGCACCATTACATGTTCAATACCTAGAAAGAGAGTCCAAAATGTCCAGGAACGATCATGCCATCATGTTATTCTCAATAATACCCCTAAACACTGCTTAAAGAAAGACTACCTTGTTCCCCTGGTACTTAAATCGCTTGGGCTTATCCAACGTATGCCAGAGGTAACTGGATCTGGTTGTCTAGTTATTCAAACTGAAAAAAATCTGCATCAAAAAGAATGGAGGAATCTGGGGAAAAAGAAAAAAATTGACTAAACTTGAGCTTGGCAGATTGTCTTGTTGCTAGGCTACTGTAGAGTACTAACACCGAGTGACTCACAGGCCAGGCCACAAGTCAATAAAATGTCATCGGTTCTTATCATCATCCACACCAGGGATATCAGGAATTCAAACTACGCATATATGCAGACACCACACCAACATCAAATATGAGAAAGGTACAAACTTCTATATAAACCAGTTAGACACTGATGATGCCTACTAGATTATAGTGCCTAGTACCTTTGAATTCCCTTCAAATTGTGACATCTATAGTATGTCTGAACAACCCAAAGAGACGGTGTCTTAACAGCGTTCAAAACTGCAGATCCCAACAGCCTAAGCTCTAGCAATCAAAGGCAATTTTTTAAATACGTTTATTTTCTTTCTCTTATTGCTCTCTGCACAATAATGCACAAGTTCCTGTTTTTCATGCCTTTTCATTTGATTTGAATTTGATTTCAAAGAGAGAAGATGTGTTTTTGTACATATATTTTCTTAAAGTGGATAATACAGTACGAAAATAAAATGCTGAGAGAACAATACAGATTTTCACTTTGAAATTATATAAGAAGTGACATATACACTGCCAAGGATTAGAAATGCATATGGTTTCACCTTTGTGATTTTTCTTTCTTAATTCTGAATGAGGTCAATGCAGTATTGGTGCCTGGATCATGCAAACAGTTTTCTGATTCATAATGAGGTTATATGTTTCTTTCTTATCTCAAGTGCCTGCTTAGACAGGAGTAAAGCTGATTATAAGGCCCCCATTTAAGCAAAGATTTATTCTTGCTTTCTCCAACATCAAATTAAAAACAAATTAGAAAATGATTTTGACACAGTATGTCGGTTTACTCTGAGGTGAAAAGTACAGTGAGGACTGCAAAGGGACACAGAGGACATGACAGATAACATAAAAGCAGCAGCATTAGAACATTGCATTGATTTAACAAACAAGACAAAGCCAGAGCCATTGATTAGAAAATCCAGTATTAATGACAGCACCACACACAGTGTTATCACTGGAGAATCACGAGAGGAATAAAAATCAAACAAAAGCAACCACCAGTCGGTTTGAGTTGCTCTCAATATCAATATACTCTTTAAAAAGATATAAATGTGAAGACATTTTTCCAATAGTGTGGCCACAGCCTCACATTGGTTCTCTGTTCAAATTGTAAGCTGTATGCAAATACATGTGCAAAGATATACAAACAGCCCTACTGTGTTATGTTGTAATGGGGGATGGAGAGAAGAAGAGTGAGGGGAGGTGGGGGTGAAGGGTGCTATTTGGGATGGGGTTGCGGGGGGCTCCTGGAGAGGCTCATTCATCAAGTCATTACAGGAGGTGGCTCTTGTGGTATTTCAGCCTGTCCATCAGTGGAGGAGGATAGGGAGATATTCCCCAGAGGACAGAGGCTTGGCCACCCTCCCCCTTTTCCATCTCTCTTCCTCTCGCCCTCCGCCCCCCTCCCCTCTCGGATACCCCTTTCCAGGTTCTCCTTTGCCAGCTCACCTTGTGATAGCTAAAAGTCCCTCTTCCCTCCATCACTCTGTCTTTCACATTGTCTGCGTCCTCTGTCTCTCTCCAATGGCTCATGCCACACACTCCTCCCTCCATATTCTCAGTACTTCCTTCACTCTTTCCCTTTTACATTTCTCGCAGGAGGCAGCCCTTGACTCTCAGATGTCCCTTGCATGCCAAAAATTACTATTGACATTTCAATTCTGTTGAGTTTTTTTCCTGTTGCTGCTCTCTGCTGATGCTTTATAGCAGGAGTACATTTACATGTCAATGGGCCAGACAAAAGAGAGGCAGTGTGTGCCCACGCCGTTGTCCTCACAGTGGCTGTAACACTAAATGTGGCTTCCGGGAAGGCTCAATGTGCTGGACCTATGAATGTTTAAGTATCTTCATATATGAAGTTAAATTGCTTTACAATGGTGCAACATTCAACAAAGAATCAACATTACACAGAGACTTATAAATACCCAGATTTAATCAAAGGGTCAGTTTGCAACCTTTATAGTCACAATTGCAGTCTAACATTTGAAATATACAAATATTTGTTTTAATGTAGTGACAATTAATCCCTCCCTTTGAGTTGGCAATGGATTTTTACATTAGACTCATAGTTGGGTAAATTATGCACACACATGCTGGCTGATCAGTTTGCCTGTATGCCGCTATGATGCTGGGGTGTATCCCCCCAAAAAAGATAGTTTCAAAAATCTTTAATAGTTATGACTTCAGTAAAGCTTTACTGAGAAATTCTAATCACAAAAGTGAAAAAAAAATGGAATCAGCACCGCTCTGCAGTGTTGTGGTGCTCTGTGGAGTTGAGAAAGGAGCATAACCTTTGAAGATGGAAAAACTCTTCCAACAGTGAATTGGGACCAGCAGTTATTTCGTCATTCCACAGGGTGTTTGTGTAGGCTATAAGACTCTTCAATTAACATACCCTATTTTTTGTCAAATAGTATTGCTTTGGAATATGTGTTTTCACAGATGGTTCCTCTAGCAGATGTATGACAAGGTAGCAGTCGTCTGAGAAAGCAGGGGTTAGGATTGCGTAATTTGTCAGCCACATGATGATTTGCAAAGGGCATGTAAATCACACAAGCAAATTTCTGCTGAGACAGTTAATCAATTGTAATATTGAGGTACCTTTAAGCATTCACATTCAATGCTCTGTACTACTACTCAACAGTGTGATTTTTTTATGAGCTGTTGTACAAGGGAATTCAAAGTGTTCCGTCAGTTTCTGCACTTTGCAACTTATTTAGTATATCGGGATCTGATTCTTTGGGGTATGACCATGGTCCAAGTCGACATGCTATATGAACATATACATTAATTTGTTCCAGGTTTCCCAGGATCACAAAACAGTATGCGGGAACCAAATGAGAGTTGGCTGTGGGAGAGCATTCCTTATGTGCCTGTACATTCAGGAAATCTTTTCCAGGCACAGATTTAACCTCAGCAGGAAACATTACCTTCAGCTGACCTCTTTAAGGGTACATTTTCTATTACACCTGAGGTGACAAGCTAGACTTTAAAAAGGCAAAAGAATCAGCAATATTTTAATTATTCCTCAAAAATGGTATCGAAATAGATTTTTGGTCATTTGCTTTCTGATAATTTTATTATATTATATAGAAGAGCTGACCTGATTGCACACTGTTGGCCCTGCATGGTTTCCTTGTAGGGATTATCAAATGGAATCTGAGCGTTTTTTGTCAGGACGTAACGCCACCTCATGTGCTCAATGATTATTAACATAGGATTCCAAGTATGGTATATACAATGCAAATAAAAAAAGAAAAAAATCACATCAGCTCAAAAGGCATTTCAAGACATGATAAATGCAAAAGTCTAAACTGAAGGATTGTGTTATATCATTGATAGTCTTATAAATACCATGATGTACATATATGTTGAGATACTTATTTTCAAATGTTAATCAATATTTTCCTCTCTGCCTACACTTTCATAGTGTATACTTTGACACACTGTGAGAAATTGGAATTTTAAAATTTAGACCATGGATTTGTGCGTGCTGACCAAACGATTGCATTATTGACGCTTGGAAACATATGGTCTTCTGTGTAGTTCTCCAGTACATAGCAGTTACCTTATGTAGCTTAGAGCTTCCACTGTGTGACATCTTGCCCCATCACAATCAAGAGGCCACATACAAAAAGAATTCTAGTAACACTACAGCCAGAGTTATTACATAAATAGGTATTGTTTAAGACAGGATGATAAGATATTTGAATACTCCAAACCATCAGACAACACTATCAAGACATTCACTACAAATACCTGTCAAAAAGGATGACATTGCAGAAACATGAACAGCCTCATATCATAAATGGGACATTTCACAATAAAGCTGGTTAAACTGTTGGTTTCTCACCCTGTGAAGATCTAGATATGCTTGACATAATTCCATACTTATTGGTCAAAATTCTAATCTCTATCATTACAATTGTGTTGAGTGCAGGCTATATTGCATTCACAACAAAGTAGTGAAGTGGCACAGTGACATCACAGCTACGTTGCTACCGCCTCCTTTCTTGTAAAAAGAAGAAAAACTGCAGGCAGAACTCTTGCCTGGAGAAGAAACTATGGACAACAGGTGGAGGATATGCTCTTTGACTTATTTAAAACACATTAAATGAATATGTTGATACATAGCAATTAGTTACCAAATATGGATTTTCAGATTGTAATTAAAACAAGGAATCATCATTTTTTCTCAACAACTCTTGGTCCTTTTTTGAACATGTGGTAAATTCTTAACTATGATAATGAGATAATGAAATGTTAATAACCGTTCCTGTTTGAAATAAAAGGGAGGCAACAAAGGCCCATTTCCTTAGCCCAAAATGGAATGGTTTTTCAATAGATTAAATATACAAGTATCCACAATGACCACAAACAACCAGTTTTAAAATTAAACAAAAACATTGAGTGATTAAGGTATCAGCCATCCACAGATCAATGATAGATTAAATCTTCTCATAACTCAAAAATTTCAGCATTAACTTTTTTTACTGGATCAATTTTACTTGTCAAAGAATATTTGATATTTATCACTATGGCTGCATATGTGTCCACAAAAGTGAAATGGTGGCCATTTTGCTGCAAGTGGGCCCTGGGAAGTTCAGGCCCCGATTGAAAGTCAACAAGCCACAGGATATAGCAAAGTCATTATTAGTTGACATCATGAAAAGATAGGAGTCAGTAACAGGAGGTAGTCACCAGGCGAGCCAACAGTCAAAGCGATTTAATTGATGAGGGCAGCAGACGAAGCAGGTGAGTCGAGGATGGACGGTGTCAGAACCAGGAGAATTAGACAGAAGAAACCCTGGAAGGTCTCACATCACGAGGAAGAAAAGTGGCAATGACAATCGAGCAACTGGGTGAATCTGAGGCTGGTATCTTTAAACTAGTCTTGACCGCTTATGATGATGTTCAGGCGAGTGTAATAAGGTGAGGTAGATCAGGTGTGTGGAGTGAGCATGAGGAATAGAGCAGTACCAAGTCCAGATAGAAGAATCTGCAGACTGTGACAGGTCGTCCTGACAGTCCAGACATCAGCAGGCAATCTATTTGGGAAAAATTCTTTTGATTTTTCTGGAACTGTTTAGGCGAGATTATGACACTTGAATTCAGCAAACATAGCTTTACTTTTCAAAAATAGAGAACAGATTGGAACCAAAAGTTTTAAAAAAGCATTCCATGTGGTAAAACCCTTCCCCAACTGTCTTTGTACCTCAGACACACAAAGACCATTAACATGATTCTTATCAGCCAAAAAACAAAAAAACTCAGGAAGTGTGTTGACAAGGTAACTTCAGATATATTTCAAAATTATCAATTGTTGAAGTTTTCTCACATTTCTATTATGTCCCAATGGTAACTGGCTGGCAAGGTAAGAAAACCTGATTACAGATCAAAATGTATGAAAACAAACTTCGGTACGACTAGTTCTCTTGGAAATCATATCACTATTCCTGAGCCACAGTGCATGAATGTTTTCAAGTGTTTATAATTAATAGAACTCATAGGTGTTTACTCATTTCGATTGTGATTTAACAATTACATAGAAGCCTTTCACTATTGAACTTTCACATCGTGTAACTAAACATATTTACCATTTAAAAAAACAAATATAAAAATATACATTTTTTGTCATGCATAATCACAATCATAATTTGTCTGTCAGTCATAGCTGAATATGAAAACATATTCCAGTCAAAAACATACAATCAGTTCTGATGGTGAAACGGAATAAAAGCTGATTTAGCTTTCGCATCTGGCCAGCCCTACAAAACTAATAATGCATAACATCAGTCTGTCAATTGCTCATATCCATTTTTGTCCCATGAAGCGATTGCAGTTACTATGCTCTCAACCCTGTTCTCTTCATACCCTCATAGACGTGTACCACTGTGGTCAAAGTGCTGTGCCAACTCTTTAGGATGATTCAAACTAGCATATAATCTGACAAATGTTGAGCTCATATTATATATCATTATGATGTAACATGGATGTTTACATTCAGTTTTTTTGTTAAATTAGATCAGAACTGCATTATATTTAGAACAAAAAAATTGAAGATTTAAATAACTTAATTACATGTGATTTGTTCTTTCCTCATTCAGGAAAAATAATTTCTAAGTCACATCTTTATATATGCAATCAATATATATATATATATATATATATATGTGTGTGTGTGTGTGTGTGTGTGTGTGCGTATATGTGAAGTCTCATTTCATACGAAGGCTTACAACTTCACAGAGCTCTTAAACGATTGAAAAATGTTTCTAGATTGCTCAAATATGTTAAATTTTACAGTCCTCCATAATGATAGCTTGCATCCTTTGAAGGATTTACTGTTCTGCTGGTGTTCAATGGGGCTGATCTGGACATTTAAATTTCCACACCAGTCATTTTTAATGACAACGCCACTGTGCATGTCAGCAGTAGCTGCATCATGAAAGGCTAAATTTACTACTTTGAAGACAAAATGAACTGCAGCATGACAAAGAAGACCTATGTTTTCTCCACCAGTGTTGAGGTCATTTTAGAAATGGTGAAACTAATGTATTAAAATCAAATCATGGAGTTTTGTAAACCACATACAAAACCGGCAGCATTTTCAAGTGACTGTTTAGGGGGACCTAAAAATGTCAAAAGTTGCATGCCAGCTTGTGAATAGAACTATAGTATGTTTTAGCAGGAAGACGTATAAGTCTGGATGTGGTAAAAAGTGTGCAGATTAAAAAATTATAGCAGTTGTAATACACCGTTAAATTATCAAATCAGAATAAAATTATTTTCCTGCTATGCAGTGGGGTAAATTGACACTCTCCTCTGCAGAAAGCTTGGGACCTAGATGAAAAACTGGTTATTGGCATCAGTCACAGTGCATAAGTCAAAAAAGAAAACAAAATAAATAAATAATGTTTTCAACATTTTAACATGACCTTTCAACAACTGTACAGATGTCTGACTGGCTTGTTTCCAACTCTTTTTATACATCCATGCCTGGGTTTCAGTTTCCCTCAGTGCTACATCCAACTTACATTCCAAGAAAACACTGAATTCCCAGTGTTGACAGGTGGAAAGCTAGTGAAGGATCATATCCTTGTTGCTGGGCTGGGGATTTCTCAATGTTAACTGAAAATCTTCCAAGTCTTTTTGGTGAAGCTCACTCAAGCATTTAAAAAAAAAAAAAAAAAAGGCATTGTGGAAAAAAAATCAGGAGGTAGCAGGTATCAAATATACCCGTTAAGGGGCATTGTTGTCAAAACTTGTCATGGCAACTGGAATTTGCCATGACAAGGATGATTGAGAACATTCACAGAAAAGCTGAGGGGTTCTATTTTTCATCATTAATTGATTTCACTCTTTTTACACACACACACACACACACACACACACACACACACACACACACACACACACACACACACACACACACACACACACACACACACACACACACACACACACACACACACACACACACACACACACACACACACACACCGGGCGCTCCCCCTCCTCGGGGCGCGCCCTCCTGGGGAAACCCCCGGCCCCCCGCCCCCTGGCTCCCCTGCT
>CAAKHD010004687.1:114949-132502 GCA_901007705.1 Fistularia tabacaria
CACACACACACACACACACACACACACACACACACACACACACACACACACACACACACACACACACGCACACGCACACACGCACACACACGCACACACACACACACACAAACACACTCACAAACACACACAAACAGTAATCACATATAAATGTGAATACTGTTTTCTGTATTTTGACATAAAAATGATAATAATATATTATTAGTTCCATCTAACTAATGAAATACCCTGAAACTGTTCGTGACTATGAGTGCCTGTTTGTGTGCGTGCCTGTGTGTGTTTGCATGTTTTGCTGTGGCTGCTTGACTGTGTGTATCTCACAGGAGGGTTTTTCAAACATACATCTTCATTTCCCAAACCATGTAATGAATAACCACCTGACTGGTTGCAGTGTGCCTGAGCTCCCAACTTGTTTTGATTAAGTTAAAAAAGATCCATTGCATATGTAAATGTCCTGTTGTGGAGAGATCCGGCTGCTGCTCAAGAGAGGAAAATGCCCCACAGCATTTATCTGCCCTTCTGCATTTAGTTTGGGTTCAGTGTTTAGCTTCAATTAGGACTAAATTCATACAGGGGGTTGTATAATTATGTCTGAGTCAATCCCCATTTCTCCTTAGCACTATTGAACAGCTGCTTTCTTTAATCAAAACAAGCGTCAAATTCTGGAAGAGGAGCTACTGCTGCTATTTGTGTGTGTGTGTGTGTGTGTGTGTGTGTGTGTGTGTGTGTGTGTGTGTGTGTGTGTGTGTGTGTGTGTGTGTATGTATGTATGTATGTGAGAGCTTACCATTTTGGATGCATATTGTTACATTTGCAAATAATTGGAATCAATGCACACGGGAAGGAAGCATGGAGGGATCTTAACAGAAGCAACATGTAGGAATTGTGTTTCAAATGTCCCGTCAACTACATCATCTGTGCCACAAACGCCTCTTTCAACTTATCGCTCTTTCTCCCCCAGGGACACGATCCTCTTCTCTATCTACTTACCACAGACTATCAATCTGTGGCTTTGCCTTGTTGCTATTTTTAATCATTCCAGGTTTCTTTCCTTTTGTTGAGGGCTTTCAAGCCTGACCTTTTTGCCCTTGGAAAGGCCGCTGCGGGTAACAAAGAATGCCAACCAATCACAGACTGGTCTGAGTACCCAAGGTATGTGCTGCTCATTCTTAATGGCATAAGAAGTGCTGAAATGAAGTTTCAGATGGCTTGTTCTCCAAACATGACCTCGCATGCAATGACATCCTTGAACGTCCCTCCTTTCCTTGAAAGCTGAGGCCAATTAAATCTTTTACTATAAAGGCCTCAGCTGCTATTTTTCAATATAGCATTCACTTGACTTATCTTGAATCTTCCAATTAAGGTACGAAGATATCTTTTTGGACTGCATGGTGGTTATATCAGCAATATTGCATTTAGCTGGATTAAATATATAATTTTAGTGTGCCAATCAGGAGTATAGTTTTTGCTTCTGAATAATTGTCATGTGGAAATAAGAAGTTAGCATACAAATGAATCAGATAATTTGAAAGGAAATCCTGCTTTCACCAGATCAGATCTGTCTTCCAAAAATAAAATATTAGTTTTCTACTGGTTTTCAGTTTTAATAATAAACAGCTTGACATGTGCCAGTCATCGGAGAATCTTGTGAACCGATGAGCATTTCTCCAGCATATTTCTCCTCGAAACATCCAGACGCAAATGACTCATGTTGTTCAAACTCCCCTCAGATAAAAACAAAATAACACAGTAGTTTGTCTCCCTTTCAGACTTGGTCATGGGCTCCCAACCTCAGCCATGATTGTGATTTGAGTTTACAGCAGTGTGTCAGCACTGGTGTACCAGAAGCACCCAGCTCTACATTCCCTGTTGCTGGACCCTGCCCTCCCCTGCCGCCCCCTGCAGCCTTTACTCATTCATCAGCAAGAGAACTAGCTGCACAGCAAGGAGCCAGTGAAACACTGAGGTTAAAACGTTCTCCTGCCAGAGCTCTTAAGGCAGGTCAGAGTACTAACCATCAATTTGGGTGTGCCCACATTTGCAGCAGCTGTCTCTCAGATTTAGGAAGTTTCCTTCAGGAAAAAAGGGCTTTGGTGTAGGATTTGTTTTGCTATTTGACTCCCAGTCATCTCAGTCTAAATGTCTGCTGCAGTCTCCATTACAGTGTCTGGACAGTGCGTTTATCAACATTTACTGTTAATTCAACTTTTAATTTTTCAAAAATGTTGTAGGATTTACTGTGTTTTGTGTGCATCTGCTCACAAACACACAAGCACATATATCACGGATAGAAAAACTCTTTTGAGACCGGAACTAGTACGTGAATCATTTGCACACACTCATTCCCTCTGTGATGCAGACATTTCTAGGAGTGTATGCAATGAAAAAAACAAACAAACGATCCCCTCAAATACAGCACCAATTGCAAAAACTTCGGTCTCTGAAAATATTTCTGAGCACCATAAAAAGGCAAATAGACTTCCCACTGAGGAACATTGGAATTCTCTAATGTGCTTCTTTTCTTCCCCATTACGTACCTGTTTTCTTCATTTTTTTTCCATTAATTTGAAAACAGTTCACACAATAAGAGTTGTTCGGTTCAATGAACCAAAAGAATGCTGGAATTTGAAAAGCTATCAGAAATCCAAAGAACAGGATGGTTTTACATGGCCCAACTTTGTGTTCGGCGAATGGGCTGCAAACGTTCACGGTCTATTCCTCTTGCATGGTTCTTTTCTTTTTGTCGTTTCTTTTGTGTCTCCGACAGGCTTTACCATCTCGACATTAATCCTTGCCTCAAAGGTTCTATTTCTGTGCTGTGCATCACTCCCTTCGCAGTCCAATCCTTGACATTTGACAAAACGGTGGCCAAGAGTCTCAATATAGCGTTGGGGGATGAGGTGTGGTAGCTAGTCCTGAGGCTGGTCAGCACTCAGTATGGAGCCCTGTAGTGTAAAGAGGTTCACAGAGTGCATTGGTCTAAAAGCAAACTTGTGTGCGTCTCTCCTGGCACTGACCCAAATTGCAATAAATGTCACCAAGGAACGGCTAAGCTCACCCATATGTTCTGGACTTTTCCTGCCCTGTCTTTCATTCCCCTTCAGCCATCACATCTGCAGATATTCGGGACACGCCACCCTTGGTTTTCCCCTTTGCGCTGTCCTGCACTCTGACCACTCACTAACCTGCTACTCCAGCCACTTCGAGTATGACTTTGCTCACATTGCTCATGAGGCATGATTTTTTTTTTTAAACTGGAAGAGCCCCCACCACCATACCCACTAGACATTGTCTGCCCTTTTGTTTGTTTAAGCTGTGAAAGAGAAGTGTTCCCCCCTCGGACCCATCAGTAAGTTTTCTTAAAACTTGCCAACATTTCTTGGGTTTTGTCAAGGTCACTCAATTAGACAAGCGTTCCTCCTCACTGACAAAGTGGATCCCTGTCCTGAATAAAAATCTTTTCTCCTGGCCCGGCCCAAAAGATTACTCTTGTGTTACAATCTTCAAAAAGCCAGAACCATTTTGCATAATCAGCTCCAACTGAAAACCATATTGATGAAATTGGGTGCGGCACAAGACCGTGGTAACAGTTTTCTTTAAAAGAAAAAAACAACCACTGAATAAAGAAAACTTCAACGGAAAAAAGTTTTGGAACTACAATGGTTCAGATGCAACTTTGGAGAGCTTTTTTTTTGTCAGATTGTTCCGTGAGATATAAATTTTGGATATAAGTTTTGACGATCCACATCCACAACTCAACCAGGATTCTGAATTACTGAGCCCGGGTTTTGACTTTCCTATAAATCTAAAGCTCCGAAAAAAAGGCAGAATGATGGCAAGGAAAGGAGTACGACTTGGAAGAGAGGTTGCTGGTGCAGAAAATAACAAGTGCTGTTCAATGAAAGATATTTGTGGCTTCCTCCCCGTCTGCCATTGGAGGCAGAGACAGACATTTAGGACAAGCAGATAAGGTACATCTGTCTGTCCTACATGCACATCCTGCCGCCCCTTCCCTGACTTTTGGCTATGCTTTCATTCATCCAAGTTTCATGTTGCTTTAATGACTCGTGCAACCACAGCTGTATTTCTTACTGTCTTTCGTGAAAGATTAAGCAAGATGACAAAAAGATTGAGATGTTTGTCTCTGAGCCATTTTCTCATCATCTTCAGTCAGAATCAATGAACTTTAATGGCCAAGTGTGTTCGTCAATACAAGGAATTTGGTTCTGGTTTACGGTTACACCTCCTACTATTGTGAAGGTAATCAATGACTGGACAACAGGACTTTATACACAAGACATTAAGCAAAGTGCAGAGTGCAGTAGTTAAGTAATATACTAAATGGTTAAAGTGGTCAGTGAAGTAGTGCGAAAAGATAAATCAAATCTGGGTATACATGTCTGTGTATATAAACAGCATTTATGTAATTTACAACATGGACATGTATCACAATATGTTCAATGAACATATAATATATATATATATATAATAACAGTGTGCATATTGAAATCCCTGTTTTAATTCTTATTATTATCATTATCAATCATCATCATCATCATCACCATAATAAAATGCACTCTTTCCAAATGCAGTGTTCTGTCAAACTTAAAGTAATAATAAAAAAAAAGTACACTTGAAAAAAGTGCAGATGCCACCGTTTGAACAAGAGATGCTAAATCCGAGGAAAGCTGTAGAACTGAAACACCGTCAAAATCAAAGATATGCAGATTAAGCCAGATTGTGTGAGACTTTCTTTCTATCCTCAAACCAGCACCCGTGGATCACCACCTCAAAAAAGCTTCTGTAAACTATGAAAACTGGATCTGGTGACAAAAACAGCCTGTCTACCATTAGAAGCTCTTCTCCTTATATGAATTTGTGTATGTGTGTGTGTCTGCATGTGTGTGTATTTATGTTAAGACACGTGTAGAACAGAATGGGTGGGAGTTGAAATATAATTTCATCTTTTTTGCTGAAAATGCTGGCAGTAGCTGGCAACTCTTTTGAGAAACGCTGGCGAAAAGAAATGTCTTTTTGCATTCCATCGACATGAAAAACAACTTGTCTGAAAGGGAGGCTGCTGACAGATGAAAAGCTGGACTGAGTTAAGAAAAATGCCGGTAAACAGGATAAAATCATATTGGAGGTAACAAAGTTTTCAGAGGGGGCAAACTAAATGCAAATGCAAAAAAACTCCAACAATGACACAGACTCTACTGGAGGCCAAAGAAAGACTGAGCCTCAATGCAGTGCAAGATGAGCAATTAGTTCTCTCCTACCTATACACATTTTTATTTCTAACAACCCAATCTCCTGTATTTTTCAGGTTGCTAAGGGTTATTAGGGTGTTGCATAGCAACAAGAACAATGATGAATACCCATTCAAACCTCTGAGCTTCCGCTAACTCTATTGCTCGGGAAACTTTGAATGGACCAAAAAAATACCTTAACAGATCTGCGCCATTGATGATGGTCAACGTGAGGGCTCTATTCTTTTCAGTGTATAATAAATGTTGTCTGCATCCATACAGATCTATACAGCCCCTGAAATTCTTACATTGTCTCAGAAATTCTTTGCAGGAATGTAATTACTGGAAATGCAATCAATCAGAGAACAAATGCAACTTGACCTTCTCTAAAATTTGTGCTCATCGCTCAGCCAGACTGAAGACATATGCCAAAATATTCACTCAAAGAGAGCAGTTTCATAACACCGTAGTAATCACTGTAATTCGGGAACCCGATCCAAACTCACAATATGTATTAACCAATGTTTACTCCAGGATGGCCACGTTATTTGTTTCTTAGCAACTCACTTCTGCCCGGTTTTCCTGGATTTCAGCAGAGAGCTAGATATCGCTGCTCTGTCTTTTGTGCTAACAAAGCAGTAATTACACAGAAGGCCATTCAATTAAAGGAGGCCATGCAACTACATGGCTTGTCACAAAAAAAAAAAAGTCTTGGCTAATTAAATGAGTCAACCTTGAGTGGGAGGTCACATGGAGGAGATGCGGTGGGTGAAAATAATTCTTCAGCTAAATATGCAAAAAAAACAACAATTATTTGGGAGTTTTCTGCTCCAAAAACTGAGCTAAATTTGGTCACAGGAAACATCATGTGGTATATTTAAAGATGGAACAGAAGAGTTGAGCTCCTGATGGATGAATAAACGATTCAGTTACAATAGAAAAGATGTGTTGTTTCCCAGAACCCTTCCAAATCAAATCCATGTGATAGCACCGCTACGCATTTAAACATGGCTTGACACTATTGAGGGCCTCTTGAAAGTCATGTGACTGTGAGGGGCACTCTGATATGGGCTGGACTGCAGTGTTATTATCATTTGCCATTTAGTGGGAGAAGATGGAATTGTCTCATTTGTGTCTCCACAATGCTATTTGAGATTTTATTTTCACTTTTTTTCTTTTTTCTTCCAATATGAGTACCTATATAATTAACTGCTGCATGATTGAGAACAAAAAACAAAAAAAAACGACATTTTAGAAAATGTAAAAAAGAGAAAATCAACATTTGTTACCTAGTAATATACAGGATTTGTTTTGTTTTGTTTATGCATTTGGATCCTTATTTGTAATGAGCACTTGGTATGGTGCTGTGTTAGCAGACCGGCAATTTCATGCATTTGTGTTTAACACAAACAAAAAACAACAACAGCAAAAAACAGAAACACTTACCTTTGGCCTGAAAAAGGACACAACACACTATTTGTGTGTCCATGATATGTAGGCCCTTGTGAGTCAGTGAGAAAGCAAATTTTGATTTGGAAAAGATAAAGAGAGCGAGGGTGACTTAGAGCAAAAGAGAGGGAGTGAGATGGAGGGAGAATTAGTGTTGCAAATCGGTGTGACAATGTTTGTTATGATTCATTAGTTTTATATGGAGGTACGCTCTGTCATGCATTAACAAGAATTTGTTTTAATGAATTTGAAATAATCATTAATTAAGTCGGGTTTAAAGCATGGCAGTTTATTTATTTTTTGTTTTACGCTGGAGAAAATGAGAACTTCTGAAGAAAGACGACTGTATAGATGTGCTGCACGCTTTTAACACTTGCGCATACTCTGGACAAAAGTATTGACATTCAGTGTGTGGCACCGGAGAGGAGTGGCTGGATAAACAACTGTGACATTGGGGTTATCATACCCAATTAAGCTGCTATCGCTCAGATAGAAACAGATCTTTTGTCATGTGACGGCAGAGGTAGCGAAGGTTAGGCGATGTCTCATGTCGAGTGACTGTTGTTAACTCCCAGGGCAAACACAATTGACACAGTGTGCCAGCTAGAACAGGTGTAGTGCATCTGAATGTGTGTGTGTGTATGTGAATGTGTTTATGTGTGTGTGTGTGTGTGTGTGTGTGTGTGTGTGTGCGCGCGTGTTTGTGTGTGCATGTGTTTGTATCTGTGCCAGGAGTTAACGTCATCAGGACACAGACAGGACTACTGGCGCCAACTGAATGTTTCACAGGACAGAAGAAATTCCTCAGGATTAAAGGAAAAACCCTGCGCAGATACTCTTACACCATTAGCTCTCATTGATTTGTGTTATTTGTCTGCTGTGTTTTCTGTGACGAGCTGCTGCTCGGAGCTGCAAAGCAAGTGTGTGGCCTCATAGAAACTGCTGCTGTGATATCGCACATTTTGTTTGACATTTGACAAAATCTAAAAAAAAAAATTGAAATTCGTATCAAAATTGGCTGTGATTTGTTATTTATTATTTCCATCACAACCGTTGTCATCTACAGTTCAAATTAACAGGAACTTTAAAGGTGCTACGAAGCTCAGAGGTAACTCAGCTCAAACGTGGACAATGATTTGGTTTCACACAAAAAGGCCAAGGAAAGGATAGTTTATTTCACATGCCATTAAGACTCCATTTTAATATTTTTAATACAAATATAAAAACCTGGGGATGATTCTGAAAACCTCACATTTAACTATGCAGTGGTTATCACAAATACCAATTGTACGTGTAATAAGATTTTATTTTTTCCTACTTTTCTGAGATACTTTTTTGACAGGTTGGGCCAGGTTGAATTTCTTGTTTTTTTTTTTCTTCTTGATGATTTTAAAATACTTTTTTGTTAATTTTTACAGTGTTACAGTGGAACAGCATATTCTTCGTTCACACTTATCTCTAACTGTGATCTGCCTGTTGTCACTCACCACCTCCTTACCACGCGCACACACGCACACACACGCACACACACACACACACACACACACACACACACACACACACACACACACACACACACACACACACACTGTTGAAAGCTGTTTGAAAGTGCTTGTTGATAAAACTGAAAGCTAGGCTGAGCAATGAAGGTGAGTTTTGCAGTGTTGTCTGTTACTCAAACATAGATTTCACTCAGACGGTTACATTGGGCACAGAACCAGTAGTTTAACAAGACTTACAGCCACAATGCTGTTTGTATCTGTTCCAAAAAAGTCACATATGAAGGATTGGGTGAAAAGTATGCTGTTAATCGTGCAAAACACAATAATTGTTTAAATATGAGGATAACAGCACAGAGAAAAATCTCTGGCTGCGCTCAACGGTGTCAGTGTCAAACTGTCTGGTTAAAAAAACAACATCTCTGTCAGGCATCCTCACCCCATTCCAGATTCCAGAAGTGTGTGTATGTGTGTGTGGATATAAAGCTGATCCCACATTTAGCAAGCCCTCCATAATAAATGGCACCCTGACTGTTTCAGTGCGAAGTGATCTACTTCGGTATCAGTACCCACTGTGGGATGAATAAAGGAATATCTATTCTATTCTATCAGACCAAACGTTTACATTGATATCCTACAGCATCCAACACACTGAAAACAATAATCGCTAAAATGAAAGCCAAGCCATCGTCACATAACACGAACAGACTCAATTGTTATTCATTCACTCATTATCCGTGCTGAGGCAGGGTTCACCCTAGACTGGTCACCAGTCAATTACAGAGCCACATGCAAAGACATACAATCATTCACACATCACGCATCAACAATCACACATCCAGGAAATTTAGAGTCAACTGAATTACTTATCTTTTTAAATAGCTATATAAGCTATAGAAAATGTTACAAACTAACCCAAAAGCCCAACAATGAGAGAGGAAGCACTGAAGCACCAGCCCTATGGATCATTTTATGTCTTCAGGTCTGCTGTAAAATTAAAGCACTTTATTTTAAATCTTTCATCACAAGTGATTTTGACAGAGAGGTTAACTGTCAACACCCATCTAATCTTAAGTTCTTTTTTTTGCCCGCAACGAAAAAAGAAGCGAAGCGCTTCTAAGAAGCACTACTCACAAAAATAATCACATTCATAAGAAAAACACGTCAATAACGTTTTACAAATTATTTTCATGGAAAGTGCTTTACAATGACTCAATATCATGCCAATAAAACACAGTGAAGTAAAGAAACACAATGGGGGCTAAAAAAATGTGTTAAACAGATATTAAATTAAAACATTTAAATAGAAAATATACAATCATGACAAGTCAAAGAGCAATGTGTGACGTTTATATCTTTCTTAGAAAACCAAGGTGAGAGCAGCTCCTCTGTCGCCGACACTCCTTGTGTTTAAAGCTCTTGAGAGTGTGACTGACAAAGGCTTCAGCAATGATTTTCTTTAGATAGCTTCTGGAAAACCTCCAGAAAACCAGCAGACGTAAAAGTCTGTGATAATTGCCTTTTTTTCTGTTACAAATAGCTACACATTAATCACTGTCAAGAGGAACATCAATTCCACAGTTTTATTTGTCATTTTTACGGGAATGTTTTCTTCATATGAATGTGTGTCTGCAGCCAATCTTACATCAGCTCCATACTCCTGCTGACCCACTTTTAAAAGATGAGTCTTTACATTATTGTTCACACAACAACAGCAAAAACACTCATTAGCGGCAAAAAAAGAAGAAATCGAACATGGATTTTACCCACCCAACACATCCATCCATCCATCCATCATCTGTCGCTTATTCTGCACTCAGGGTCGCGGGGGATGCTGGAGCCTATCCCAGCTGTCATCGGGCATCAGGTGGGGTACAGCCTGGACTGGTCGCCAGTCAATCGTAGGACCACATACACAGGCAAGCAACATTCACTCACTCATTCATTCGGGCCAATGTTTTCCAATTAACCTGCTGCATGTTTTTGGACTGTGGGACTGGAGAACCTGCAGGAAAAAAAACGCAGACATGGGGAGAACATGCAAACTCCACACAGAAAGGTCCCCTCGGGTCCTTCTAGGGTCCTTCATGCTGTGAGGCCGATGTGCTAACCACTGCACCACCGTGCCGCCGCCTCCCAAAATATATTTTCTATTTTGGTTTATTCTTATTGGGTTGGGGAAATAAGAAAAATTAGCTGTTCAAATCATTTGCAGTTGGGTCAGATTACTGGTGTCAAACTTTGTTTTATATCAGGTCATATGAATATTGTGGCTGCCCTAAAAGGGCAAATAGTAGCTATTAGACTTGAATCTACTTGGTACAATTTTATATCATTGCCTCTAAAATGCATTCATTGTTATTTTTGTTGCAAAGAATTTCATAACTAAGCTTTGAAAGCAGTATTGTAGGAAACATGATACAAATGGACATTCAAGGGTAAAACAATTTCACCAATTTTATAAAATGATAGCAATGGGAAGCATTTAGGGATTTCAATCGCCTGCTTTGGGTGTGATGCATGTTGGTATGTGAAATATTTAAATTTGAGGGGTTTTTGGCTGCAAACTTTGGAAAGCACTTTTCTGATGCCAGAAAATTAATGCATTGCAATTAATGAATTGAAATTAATTGGGTTAAATACCCTAATTCTTATCATTAGAAACGTTTGCAGTTTTACAGTTTACTTGACATTATAATTGCAATGACATTCTTCTGAAACCTTGGCTGCTTAACCACACCCTGGTGAAGGTCTTTGCCAAACTCCCTGCCTCTCCCAGGTCGCCCTCTTGACCTGCCCGGTGCAGTGGTCGGCCTGTCCAAGAGAGCCATGATGCTCCCCCATATGGCAGACAGCATCTCCTGCTGAGGGACTGCTTCCCTTCCATTAACACACACAGTCTTAGGAAGAGCTGAATTGAATTAATCAGCTTGAAGACATTAATCAGACATTAATGAAGTATTGACCTCTGCACTACACGGCTGTTCGCGGTGTCTGCTTGCCTGCTTATGAATGAAGCTTTTATCAACAGGCTGCCCTGTTTGTTGTTGATTTTTTTATGTCCTCTTAAAAAAACTGACTGACAGGCTAAAGCTCCTGCTAAGTTTTCTCTATGACAAAATAATCAATCATTATCACAAAGCGTGCCGCAAAGATAATATTTCAAATCCGGTTGCAATTTTTTTTTTCTGTCCCCTGAGTAGTTTGCATTGGTTCATGGGGCAAACTGAATGCCCTTGGAGCACCCCCCAGGATTCATTTAAAGGGCACCCAAATTCAAGAATAAATCAAGAAATTGGGATTTTCTTAACTGACACAGCTACGAGATTTGACTTCAACTCATATCACATTGAATCAAAATTTTAGAGAGACTGAATTTGAACCTGAACCTTGAGGCTTTTCTATTTATTCTAAGCCAGATGTCTGGACGGCACTACTTTATTTAATTGTGGATACTAAATTGACACTCTTTCTAATTTTAACAATGTTTGTTCCTTCATATAATTTGATATTTTCCGGTCATGTAATTAGATTTTCATTGAAATATTTGCGCAGATTTTCTCTTTTCTCAAGGGTTTGATGGGATGATCAGTTCACACACAGAAATATAGCCTTATATAATATCAAAAACAAAATGATTCATACTCTGGTTGTATGAAGAATTTCAGGATTTGCTCTTTGTATATATACATATGTCTGTGCGTTTTTATAGAGTCAAGCCTGAAATTATTCAAACCCCTGAGGTATGAATAATTTCATTTTTGACTGTATATAGTGCATAAAAAATACAGAATTTGGGGTTTACCTACAAGGTCTTCTCACTTTCATTGATAACCATCTTACTACTGTTTTATAAAAATGGGTGATTTCAGAATAATAAAACATTTGTGCCTTGTAAGCTGGAAACTGCAATTGGTTCTCCTTAGTTAATGATTCAGGGGTCTTTAAGAAAAGGGAGGGGGAGGATAGGCAGAATCCAAAAGAAGAAATATTATTTACCACAACACAAACCAAGCTTTTTGTCTGTGAGGGGATATGAGGTCCTGCAGAGGGACAAATCATCTCCAGTCATTCAGTTGATCCACTTGTGATAATCTTGTATTGTTACTGGGATTAGGGGTTCAATTCCCCTCCTTTTCAATCAGCTGGCGCAGTTCTTTAAAACTCAGAATTGTGACGACAAATGACAGCAATAGATCAATCTCCAGAAGAGTAATTAATAAAAAAAAAAATACGGTGAAGACTATCATTAGCCAGTTAAGTTTTAATTTCATTTAATCAAATTTTACATTTGGAACTGACCACATTTAACCTTTTGAGTGTGTGTGTTTGTACAGCACAGCACACATTGACTTTTCTCCCCATGAATTCATTTTTTTTCATACTCTAATCTAAGTATCTTTCTCAAATAAACTTCAATTACTAGAAAAGTTAAAATGTAATTTTTAGTCTAAACTTCTGCTCAGTGAAACCACATGGGAACAATGATTGCATGGAAACTGTGAGCCTGCATGACTTTGATTTAGAGAATTATTTCATAGCAACTCCATTCGAGCCATATGAGCTCCAGATTATAATAATACGACTGGGGGGCAATTAAGTCCATATAAACACGGCATGCAGAATGCTGGCACAAACGTAAGTACCCTCTCTCCCTCCAAAACACACACACACAGAGATGGATGATCTGATTGTTTCATCATGTCTTGTCCTATATACATTAGCAAGTAAAAGCTAACTTAACAAACCAGCAGATGTCAGATGTACAATGATTAACAAAGCTAGCAATTTGTTTCGTGATCAATGTCCTGACACGGAGAAACCAACGGAGAGCAGAGATGGAAAAAAAGAAGTCTGATTGTCCGGGTAAGAGCTGGTCTGAGATGGATAATGAAGTCCAATTGTGCTATTCTTCCGATGTATAAATCGTCGAGAGGTATACAATCTCTAACAAACCCAGAAAAGGTAAAATAATGTTTTGGAGTTGTTTGATTAATTCAGACTGTTCTGAGCTCCTCACTGCAAATTTAGATAAATGCACATCTATTTTCAGATTCAAACAATTAGAAGAAATAAACCAATTAGTTGGGTAACAATTTTAAAACAACACAAAAGATAATACAGAAAGCTTTGGGTTAGATCTTGGGTCAGAATTACATTTTGAACTGCTACACCTCTATTACATAAACATCCAGGTTTGGTGAGAAAGTCAGAGTTTGTAAACGGAGGTCCCAAAGCAGCAGTGGTACCCTTGAAATGGAAATGTGCTGATATCCACATGCTTACATTCACAGAATGCCCAGGTGTTTATTATCGTGTCCATTCTCTGATCGAGTTTACACCAAGTAGTTGACGGTAGGAAAGCAGACAATATGTGTCTGGAAAAATTCTACAAGTTTCTTGGTGAGGGTAAAATGAACAGGAGTCTTAAGTTAATGGTTCTTCGAATGTTTCCGCATTGGAACATCCCTTGAGATAATTTATTAAAATGTACAGGAAACTGTTTTACAGAGTCTAAAAGTGATTAAACAAGTAAAATTCACTTACATATTCATTATACTGAAAGGAACATAATGAATAATGTGCTTTCACACATTTGTGTTGCTATTATGTTTATGATAAATTCCATTTTGATAGGGTGGTGGAATTTACATAACTGCCATTACATGTATATCAATGACTTTACTTTTTTTCTTTCAATGTAGGACATCAACGGTAGCAAAATAATCTGGCAAATACATGATCTGGGTGCTGAGACACAGATTTATCCGACCAGGAAACGGAGCTGACGTGTTTCAAATGGTATTTTTAAATTTGGGGTTGGAACACACACACTTGTAGATACCATAGAATGAAGCACAAGTACTGAGTTCAGTTCATTAATGAACTCATATAAATATAATACTGATCACACACAAAATGTAATATATAATTACAAGACAAAAATATTAATGCTCAAAATGGACATTAATGCTGAAATATAAAATGTTGAGAAGTGTGTGTATTTCGCATATTTATTCCATAAACACGAGCTACCAAGAAGGATTATTATGGTCTTTAAAGAATGTTTTTGTGCATGTTGATGTGAGTAGAATGCTAATGTGTGTCACTTTGGTGTTATGTTACATTCATACAAGACATGAGAACTTCTATTAAAGAACATAACAGCGCAGATACATAACATGTGCCTCCACTCAGTGAGAATAATAGTGCCCGTATGCATCCATGTCTCCTCCTGCTCATCTGTGGCCCATGTTAATATGATTAGACTGGATTATGGTAATGTGTGGGGGGATCTGGTGGGTGTGGGGCGATGCGTTGCTGCTCTTGTTTCGGGGAATAGTTAATTGGTTGGGCTGCTTTGATGTTGTGGTGATGAGAGAAGGGGGTTGGTGGGAAAGCCTGGCAATGGCGCCATACAACTCAAGCCCATTTTATTTTTGGCCTACAAGGGATCTGTGCTGGCGAGTGGTGAAAAGGAATGAAACCTGATGAAACCAGTGAGAAATGCACCAGATCTGGAGCAGGAACACCGTGAATATTTAAATAATAAGTATGGAAAAAAAAAGTACACCAAAATTTATACTCTCCCCCGCTGAGTGTGGCATGCTGAGTCAACAGCTCAGTGGATTGCACAAATCTAGCGCTTTTAATGTTTTCAATTAATATCTGTGGGACACCTGCACACTGTAATACTTGACTGAACAAACAATTACACTACGTTGATATTAATTCTAAATACAAATGTTTCTCATGATCCAAAACAACACCTAACCCAAATCTACATTTACATATTAATACATTCAAGGGCTACATTTATTGATGCAAAAAGTAGAGCAGAATGCAAATAACATGGTAATGAGTGTAAAGCATAAGTAAATCAAACAGGAGATGGTTAAACAGGAAAATGAGAACGAAAGCAGTTTTGAGTTTTAGCTATTAAGTTGTGGAAAGCACAAGACACACTTCTTTTCTTTCTCCAATTTTCTCCATACATTCAGTTAAATCCTTCGCCTGGCTGCAGTCACCCCTCAGACCAGAAATCTAAAAGCCTCACCAGATAGGTCCTTTTTTTTTTTTCCTCTTTTCCCCCCGTTCCAACTATAAGTAGGTTTGGATGTCAGGATTTCAACAAATACTAATCAACTGAAAGTTCTTTTCAGTGTTTAAATGCCCAGATATTTAGAAAGCAAATGCAAAACAGATGCCAGTGTCCTTTACGTTTCTCCAATTACTAAACAGTAGATCAACCTTGCCAGACAAAAATGCATTTCCAGGAGTGACTGCAGTGCTCAAGCACAAGCATGGATTGCAGATGAAAAGGAAAGACTTTTCCACTTTGATTAAGTGTCAGGGCTTTCAGTAACATGTTCTTTTTAAATTCAGTTTTTTTATTTCAATTAAAGTAGGACTTTTGTTTGAGTGAGAAAAAAATTGCAAACTTGAAAAAAAATAAATGTGATGACCGTACGAGAGCTGAGCTGAGCTATTAAAATGATACATGGAAATCCTGTCACTTCTACGATTATTGGTGTCTGATGAAACATTATGGATCGATGAAGAGCCTGCAGGGTTTTTTTTAATAAATCCAGATTTCCTTTTCTTCTTCAGTGGCATTAGAAAGCGACTGGAGCATTAACTACTGATAATGCAACACAGCGGGGTTGTTGTGAATGGAACTGTGCATAAGTTTGAGCTTCTTTTTCTACAATGATTTTTTTCTGTGTGAGTTGGAATTGTGGATAAAACCCAAAGAATGAGGCAAGTAGGGAAGTACCTTCAACTTGTATGTTTCAACCAGTCAGCCAGGAGTGACTCTCCAAAATCCTAGAAAAAGTCACACTGCTGAGATACTGAGAGAATGAACCACACATCTTAGACCTCTGGACTGGTTAACGTTCAAAGTGACTTAGTCTACCTCAGTGCATTATGGTGTTCATTGTTAACCAAATAATTTTCTCAGTTAAAGACAATATAACAAGATAACACTGAAAGGCAAGATGTGACGTAGAAATTGATGAACTAGCTGTCACTCTTATTCAAAAAGAAGATTCTTCAAGGATGATAAAAATCAAGTGTTACATTCAAAGTCAATGCAACTCCGTAAGTACAAATTTTGCAATTTTATTTGCATATAAAGGCAGCTAAATATATCACAATGAAATGAAACAAAACTAACAATTCCATGAAGAGGGATACAATCAGAGAAAGAGCGAGAGGAACGGAACACGAAAAGAGCATTTACAGCGGCAAAGTTGAAACAACTATTGGCAACATTTTTTTTGTGCTAGCAAGATTGCATTTACACACAGTGCAAAATTAGAAAAAAAAGCAATAAAACACAAATACTATCAGATTTACACTTTAAAGGACAACTTAACCATGTTTAGGCAGGCGTGTTGATAGGGACAAACGGCGCCTGTTGGATTGTGACAAAATTTCCTCTCTCATCAAAAATAAGGAGTGCCCTACCGGGACAGTTGATACAAAAACATGAAAGAAACGTCTGGAGAGGGTCAGATAATAGCAATAAAGAAATCAATCATACAGGTGCATATGGGAAAAAAATGCACCAGATTTTCTTTTTTTCCTCATCAAACACAGTTTTTAGTACAGATGTTTTACAACATGTATATGAATATATATATATATATATATATATATATATATATATATGAACTTTCCAAATTAGATCAGAAATCCAAGAATGGGATGTTACAAAGTTAATGTTTAGGGCTATAAATTGATAAGCTCTCTGTCCCTGTGTTAGTCAGTCGCTGTTTGCCGGGATGATGGGTAATAAATAAGGACTTTTCTCTGAGCTTGCAGAGAGTGGGGTTTCTAGCTGAGAACATTAAAGCTAGTTTAAGGCAGCGTCCCTGTCAGCCAATAAGAAACGAGGAACTGACGAGAAAAAATAACACAAAATATCAGATGATACAACATAAAACAATGGCATCCATTGTCTGGCTGATGCAAACCAAACATAAAGAAATTGTACAAATTCACAAAGCTTTATTTATCTTACAGATCTGACCAATATTTAACAAGAGCAAGATTGTTTAATCACAAAAAACCCTCTGAAAAGGAGAATATCGGTGTATGTTCTCCTCAAAGTCACTCGGTATCATATCCTGGATTTAATTGTTAAAAAAAAAGAGTGGGGGGGGGGCGCACACACACACACACACACACACACACACACACACACACACACACACACACACACACACACACACACACACACACACACACACACACACACACACACACACACACACTAAGAGACACAAGTCTGGTCTCTCATCAAAGATGAAAGACACACGTAGGCTGGTTAATTCTGGTGTGTGTGCCTG
>CAAKHD010004687.1:132522-162359 GCA_901007705.1 Fistularia tabacaria
CACACACACACACACACACACACACACACACACACACACACACACACACACACACACAGGCTAAGAGAGGACACAATAATGTATATTCCTCCAGTTGCTTTGTTGTGTCCATTAAATACTGTAGTTGTATTTGTGTTGTGTAAACCGCAAAAACCTGATGGCTGGTTCACAAAATGACATCAGGTAACTGTCCTCTGTATCTATGGGGCACAATTTTTGCAGGATTTTCTGACTGAGGTTAGTCAAACAATTGGGGCAAATGGCACAAGGGCACATGATAAACCCAGGACAAAGTGAAGTTGCTTCATGCAGGCGGCAAATTGCTATGTCTTTTTGAGGAAAAAAAAAGACTGATCCATACAAACATGATGACTGTGTACAGAAAGCAACATTATGGGCACCATCATCACCACATATATAACACCGATATTCTCCTTTCACCAGACCCCCTCCCTCCCCCCACGTCTCCAAATATTCTCAATCTCAACGACAACCTGGACAAGATCCAAAGTTTGCAAAGTAATACTTCGACTCTTTATTTTTTTATTTTACTCAACATATTTGTAGAAAAAAAGTAGTTTATAAGCTCCCCACCCCCCCCGACCTCAGGTCTCAGGAGCTGGAGGGGTTGGGAAGGTCAAACAGGATGGGGGGGTTGGTGGGCTGGAAGCTGACGGTGCAGGTTGATGCATTGATGAACGTTGTGTAGCCGTCAGTCATGATCCCATAGCCTGATGGGACAACAGTTTTTAATAATTGGGATTCCGCTATTTTCACTGAAAATCATTTTGCGGGACTTTTCAAGGACGTATTAATAATTAAATACTTTAATAAACATTTTTTCCGATATTGGTGTGAAGGTGCACAATTTTGCAATGACCTATTTGTCCAAGTGAACACACAGATTGGTCGTTAAGAAACAAAGCCATTTTGGTTAGAATTACACAGTTTCTTTCCTAAAAATATCAAACATTTATATCAATGGCTAATACCTCTGCCAAAAATCATTTTGACTAATTTCAACATTAATGCTACACAACGAGGACTTAAAGTAGCAAAAATACGGCTTAAATCCTTTTATATCATTGTTTTGACAACCGGAGACTTTAATACATTTTCAACTTTGTAATGTTTTCGATGGTTTGGAAATTGGACACCTGTTCATCTGATTTTATGGGATGTGTGGATTCATTAAAACTCGAATCAAAATTTTCTCGAAAGGAGATCTCTCAAAGAGTTGATAAATAAATAGAAAGAAGATCTGAAGCCTGTTCTCGACAATAGAAATGGATCAAAATATCATCCTGGGACATCCCATGCAAGATGGATAACAGGTTGGCTTGATACCGGCTGAAGGCTCCACTCTGCATTTCAAGAAGGTAAATCTGAAAAGGCATCAGAATGTGCTGACCTTTTAAAAATGAAAAGTTGTGCTGTAAGTTCATTATAGACTCTTTTGATGTCAATTTGCTGAAATTCTTGACCTTGGTATCTACCATGTGAATAAATGATTAAAAAACCACATGGTACATTATGAGAGCTTGATCACACTGTTTATGTACGGATAGAATGGGCCAGCAGTATTTTGCTTTATACCTTCATGTATGCCTCCAAAGGCATGAAGTTTTGGCCGAACCCTTTTCTGGACCGTGTTGAGCAGCTCCACACAGCCGACCCTCTGGAGCTCCTTAGGGACCCAGTCTCGAAAACCTACAGAGACACACATACACATACCCTGAACATATTTATATCTTTGTATTTATTTGCCAGATGTGTGACTTGGCAAACCTGTCACCTTAAGTCAGCTGGGAATGGAAGCTGCACAGAATTTCATTCATTCTCTGAATAACAACTGAAGTGAACAAAACGAAAAACTGTTATATTTTAACTGAAGAATGGCTGGATTGAGTTTTCCAGCAAAATACAGATTTTTTTTCTTGTGGATTTCCAATTTAAACTAAATATTAAGTCAATATTTTGAATAGCCAACATTAAAAGTAGGAGAATATATAATGTGTGAATGCTGTATGAGAGGTCATGGACTGATATCTCTACTATCTACATATATGCTGTATTTATAACACACAATGGCCTTCATGTACTTTAGGATTCTGATCCCTGAATATTACTGATTATACACTCTGGCCTGAAGTATACTAAATAATTTGGATACAGACTGAAAATGAATTCTAGGCTTATTATTCATAAATGGAAGACTGTGTTTTTCTTCAAAATCTTCAAAAGGATAAAAAAATATTACACTGACTGAATTTAGTTGCTTGTAAATTGTATTTGGTTGGAAGTTGTTGACAACTTCAAGGTTCTTAAGTCTCCTGCTCGAAATGTTATGTCAAAATAATACACAAACATCCTCAAACACTGCTTCGCCTGGATTTAACATAAATTTAGGCCGGCTGTGCTGGACAGTTTGCTACAGTGAATCATAAGTGTGAGCAGACACTTTTCATATTTCTTACATTATCTTGCAACCCTGCTTTTTCCCCATTTTTGCAAGCCGACCAATATCCTCAACAACACCCTGCCCACAAACTACGCACTCTTCTCCCTCTCCTTGTTTGCGGCGCCTGTCACACTGTTGCAAAATTGAGTTTCCATGCAATCAAACAGCCGCAGTAGCAGCGGCAGCTCTCCGTAGGCGAGAGGGAAGGAAATCACTCAATAAAGCCAAATGGAGTACACATAAAAGAAAAAATAAAGCCCAGGAAAAACAACTGTGGCCCAAACAAGCAGAGAGAAACCCAAACATTCAGGAGCGATTTTTGTTTGTGTAAAGTCAAACACAAATCCTTAATCGTGTTCAGGTTGTTGATTCAGACATTGTTGGGCTTGGATGAAAAGACTGTTTCTTCACCCAAATATATAAACACATTTGGGGGAAAAGGGAATGTTATAAAATAATGTTCAGGGGAATGTTTATTCCTCTCTATGTAGGATTGAGAATAGGAACTCGCGTACCAAGCACAAAGCACAAAAACATTCAGTGTTGCAGCAGCATAGTTGCAATCAATAATAATCACATTCACATTTAAACACAACAAATGCATCAACCATTGGATTTCTGAAATGCATAATTCAATCATTGGTGAAAACAATTCGCAATGGTTATATGGAATTTCTTCTTTTTAAGTTCTTCATTTAAATTTAGAATAGCATCACCAAGGTAATAAATAAATTCAGGAAAAAAATATATATATTGACACACACGCACGTACACACTGTTTTATGGATATTCGGAATGATGAGGTACAACACCATTAGGGGTGGCGATAAAGGAGCTGTGATTGGTTAATTGTACTCACCCAGTGGAGGACCGTGGGTCATCAGAATGTCGATACCCTCTGG
Source organism: Fistularia tabacaria (assembly GCA_901007705.1). NCBI lineage: Eukaryota > Metazoa > Chordata > Actinopteri > Syngnathiformes > Fistulariidae > Fistularia > Fistularia tabacaria. The sequence continues at coordinate 135,886 of CAAKHD010004687.1, forward strand.
GACTTGGTTCCATTTATCCAGCAGAGACTGGCCCCGAGGCAGATTGAATCCCCAGCCGTTAAACCAGGGAGTCCTACAGAGACAGAAGGAGAGAGGACTCACGCTATTATTTGATCAGGAGAGTTACTAAAACATCATGACAGAGATCTAATTTACAACATCACCAAATACAATAGAACTCCAACACCTGTTTCTGCACCACGGAAATTTTCAAATTACAAAACACTAAAAAAGAAACCCTTTAATGGATAAAAGTATTGGATTAGGCCTTCCTTAAAAAATGCGTGGAAAAAAAGGAAATTAACAGATAACTTGCAAGTATCTTCAATTATTCACCATGTTTTTTGGGGGGGGAAACAACTAGGGAAGAATGTACAATTTACATTCACTGTACACAAACCCCCCCCCCCCACAAACACAAAAAGACATACAAATTACTGTATTGTTATCATACAATTATTCATGTCTGTAAAATAATATATTCCTCCTCAAAAACCCTTTAATCCAATGAGAGCTACATTTCATGAAGCTACATGACTAAACCTTGGTACTTATTGCAATACATATCATGAATAATATAGACCCAAGAACACAAGGAATTGGTCAAAATGTTCACCATTAAATAGAGAGTACACATCAGCCAGCTTTTAATTAAATTAATCAGAATTCAGAAATACATGACTTGCTGTATAGGCCTTAGAGAGAAGGAAGTGTGAAGAGTGAATTCTAAACAGCAGGAGCCCTGTCATGTGTCAAACCCCCATCCCCTCTGCAACCTGGTAACAGATTGAATGACAGCAGCCATGCCACCTCCGGCAGCCTAGACGTGGGTTTGCAGCGCCTGGGTGACAGGCAGCATCTCAGCTTTCCATGGCAGACACAAAGAAACCATCAATGTGGCTGAGTGGGAGAGTAGGATGGACGGATGGATGGAGCATGGTGAAAAAAGATGAAGAAATAAGACTAGTGGTGCAGAGGTTAGATGCAGGAGTGAAGCAAAAATTGAGTGTTTGCTGGCTGATAGAGTGAGCCTTCATTTATCATAATAGTGGTAATTACAGTAAACGGCTGACAACAGAGAAAAAAAAAAGATATTATTACAGGACACCTAAGATTTTTAAATGACCTGCTACAATAAATCCACAAAATATTCCTCTAATTTTAAATAGCTGTTTGCTACAAAGGGCTGTGAATGCAGCAATCATTTTGCCTCAGTAATTCCCAGGTCTCATTGGGCAGTTTGAGCAGCCTGCAGTCACTTGGCGACAGCGCTGTGTATAGTATTTGACCAAGGGGAAATAAGGGCTGCACAACCATCAATAAGTTTTGTTACAGTGAGGGATGGATGCTGTGGCTCAAATCAATATCTGCTGCTCCACAGACTGAGTTGGACTAATCAGGGCCCAACCAGCCACAAAATGTTGAGCAGAGATCGCCATCAATTTCAGCTTCTCTTAAACACATGAAAATTCCAGATTTTTTCTTCTACATTCAAGCAAAGAAAAGGGGAAATACTCCCTCTGCTCAGCACAGAGAGAAAAGTGAAACTGGAACAATATAAGGTGCTCCTGCACTCGTACACAAAGACCGAAGCTCATTGTTTGATTTGCTCTGCCGCTCTTTGCCTCGTTCTCTCGCTCAGTAGAGAGCTGAAAAATGAGGTTAAAAATTAAATGCGAGGAGCGGGGGAGTGAAGGCCACAGACTGAACTGATTAATTAGAACTAATCACACAAATCGGTGCTAATGGAAGTCTAATGGATTACTGGGGAGAATAGCCACTTCTCCGATGGAAACAGAGCTGCTGTGGAAAGCACTGAATCAGGGCTGAGCTTGCCCTGCTTGGCTGCCTACACACGGCAAGCACCAGCAGAGCATTTGTCTGACTCTGGTTGTGACTAATAGCAACAAGGCCAAACTCTGAAAAATAGCCCGACACATCACCCTGCCCCCCCATTCAGAAAAAATAAATTGCACTTTCTTGTAACAAAAATAAATAAACACCAGAAACGTTGATTTTGCTCCGTGTTTCTATGTTTTCTCCCACATAAACACATTCATCTGGGAGATGAAACATAACCCCGACATGTACCGTGGATCCGGAGCCAACCCAAAGGTCCTGACTGAATGCAGAGCAGGGCGCTGCAGCTGACGCCACAATAGCCCCATTGTGGGCTGTCCGCCTGTGAAATATACCTTCCATGCAAGTGCATTTGTTAACCTCTACCAAGATTAATGATATCCCACTCACACATAAAGGAGGATAGTTTCCTGTATGCCAGTGACAGAGGTTTTATTCTACTGTACTACTGCATGGGTTTGTGTGTGCGTGCATGTGCAGTGGGCATAGGGTCATCCAAAAGGACAAAATGTACACTCCTGATGTCTCACTCTGTTCAAATAGTCTCTATACATACACCAATGTGACTGTTTTGTGATCAGACCATATACAGTGCTCAGTCGTGCCTTGACACCTGCCATCTGGAGCATGTCGCCCTGGAAACAAAGGAGAAGCGTCTGCAAGAAGGCTCAGTGGGAAGTAAAGCAGTCACTGAAATAGAAGTCAAAGAAAGGAAAAAAAGAGAGGAGAACTGGGACAATAGCAGAAAAAGGGGAGCTCTGTAAAATGAAGAGATGCAGAATAGCTTCCACATGTTGTGTATTTGTGGTGCAGGCGTGTGTTGGATAGTAGGAAAGGCATTTAGGTTGAAAAGAAAAGTCATAAATCCCTCTTGCAGACAACAAGAAAAGTTGCTGAAAAACAACTGATTTAATTTTTTTTTTTCACCTAAACACCAGTATTTCCACAGAACACACATGCAAAACAAAAGAAACAACGTACCACAAGGACAAAAGGCTGGTAGCCATGGTGACAGGGAAATTTAATGATCCGCCTGGGAATCAAACAGTAGAAACCGGTTAAAAATCAGCCCTGTAACCTAGACTCGCAGTAGCGGTAGGACAGACAGAGACCATTTAGCCCTCATGTGCAGAACGTCAATATTCAATTAGGCTGGTGGTCATCATTAGAACGGGGGCGCAGCGTCTCTGTGGGCGTGACATGGCTTTTAAACCCCCCCTCTCCCTAAACTGCTCTCTCTGGGACCCGTGTAAGGATGTGATACCCCCACTAAGACCAGGCTCGCAAACTTACAACTGATACCTCACTCATCCATTATGGCTTTTGATTAAGCTCCTCCTCCTCGTAATGGTTCACTTTAACCTATATTTTACACTTCAGTGGATCAGTTGTTTATGGACAACATCCCGCTTTCTCTATTTTTGCATTGTTAAACCCCAATAAATTATGGCTATAGCAATGATTTAACAACTTCAGTTCCATCCCATCTAATCTAATATTAGTATGTATCTCAGGTGAGGTGAAGTAGCTATAAGTAAGATAAGATAATACTTTATTGATCACCATAGGGGAAATTCGGGTAACAAACAGAAGCTCTAAACCCAGTTTCTAAATGAAGACAGCTGAGTATTTTTTAAGGTAAATTAATATGTTGATTTAGAATGTGGTCTTAACTGAGCACCGATGTGTTACAGGACTTCAAGAGCTGATCCCAATATTGATGTTAAAATTCCAGAGGTATTTCAATTGTTTTATCTAGAATTCTAAATATGGTCGAAATATATTAAAGTGAGAATGCTTAACGCAAATCTAATATCTTCTACATATTCTCTTAAAACTGCATTATCAACATCAGGGGTCCTGACACTGACAGCACAACTTACTATCAGATATCATTATCTTAACAGCTTGTTTCCAGCAGATATTCATGTTGGCCAACAGTTTCTTGATGCTCACCTGTCTTTGAACAGCCAATATCTATATTGCAGTGGCTCAGCCCATTGGGACTTGCCCTGGGGACCAGAGGGTTCAAGGCCCACTTGGACCAAAATTTATACTGTTTTTGGATTGGTGGCTGGAGAGGTGTCGGATCACCTTCAAGGCACAAGACCCCTAAACTGCTCCTTGATGGATATATCAGACAGCCTTCTCCCTCTGTCAACTCTCAAATGCTGCATCTTTCCAAGTTCTATTTGCATATTTGCGTTTATTTCCGACAAGTGTAAAATAATGGACTGAGTGCTGAACCATAATTTCCTGAGGGCGATCAATAAATTTAACTTATCTAGATTAGTAATGTTCAGCCTAGGATCCTTTGTCATCACAATAGATATTTTGGTGCCTACATAACTGTGGATGTTGCACCAATCAATGCCACCGTCCATCAACCTCCAATGTGACATTCGGTCACAACCGTCTGTCAAGCACACAGGTGACAAACTTGTAGATGTGCATCCATGATGATGTCAAAACACGCTGCAACTTACTTTTATTGTACTACACAAACAGTTCCCTTTTATGTCATCTAAAAATAATTTAAAAAGGTGTTTCATTTACAGCTATTCAGTGCAAAAAGCACAAGTTACACTGGCAGCGGGCATAGTAATGACATCATCCTGTATTGATATATTTATGTGTTATTTCTTTCAGCTTTATGCACTGTGGGATTGAAAACGTTGACTTTTTCCCTCCTATTTGCTCGCAAAATTGGTGCATGAACCTGATAACTGAGTCGAATCACTTTCTCAAACATGAAAGATTGTCAGCCTTGGTTACCCACCTCCATTTAACAAGCTGTTTATTCATAGGTAGACCCAGCAAATGTGATTTCCCCATCTTTCTACTTATACTCTAATCAATCGCTTCTCCTCTCTGACACACATGAACCCTCATACACCTCGTGCTGATGTGAATGTTTACCCAACACAGGCAGGGTCCAGATTCCTAGTCATCTCACATTGTCTGTCATTCACAGCCCAGACATCTGCTAGCCTTTTCAACAGAGGACACACAATACTGCAGGAACAAGTGCCAGCAAACGACTACATACACCTGTACTGATCTTCTTTGTGCTGTCCCCTTCAAAAAAAAAAAATATGAAGGAAAAAAAGAAATCTCTACTCAGACAAAAGTTACAGTTCTCTCTTTTGCTCTCTCTAACACACACACACATCCTTATGACCAAGTGTTTGTGTCATGTTGCAAGCAGAGATAATATCAAAGCATGTCACAGGTAAAGTATAATCTTTCACCTGGAAGCTGTGAAACAGCTGCTCTCTGGAATATCAACTGACTTTGAAACATATGACAGTGAGCACAACCTGTGCTGTGACCAGACCAGAGATAACAAGAGTGGGTGAAAATGTATTTGCAGGGCCAGCGATCCATCCTTTCTGACCTCTTGAGTCAGAGTGTCCCTGAGGTCATTGGGGGGAGGAATCTAATTGATCAACCTGTCAGAGCCAATGAAGAGCGCCATGTTAATGGGACTTTTATAAGCCTCATGGGATGAACCACCTGACACTCAACTGTATGAGTACTTTCAAAGCAAAGAGCTTGCCTTATGTGTGTGTGTAAATTTGAGAGTCCAGGTAGCCCTATTAAAAGGAGCCAAGTGGAGACTGGCCAGGTTTTGACAAATGGCCTCTCAACACCAAGGCCACCTTTGCAAACTTTGGGGACAAGGTAGAAGGCGAAGTCACAAGGGTGAAAAGGGGCTATGTATGTATGTATGTTTGTGTGTGCGTGTGTGTGTGTGTGTGTGTGTACACTCTGCTCTGTCCCAGCACTAATAACCTGTGCCTAGTGACTGATGGAGTGTGGAATGGATTAATCTTGCTGCAGTCATGCTGCCAAATGCTGAAGCACTGAGGGTTAGCCACCAGACTTAGCCCGCTTAGGAAAGGCTAGAACCATGGGGAGATGTAGCGCGCGCACACACACACACGCACACACACGCACACACACAAACATACACTCTCTCCTTGGGGTTTATCTTCACACTGCTATGAAGCCAGCTGCAGTTTGACCTGCAGGCCGCTGCATCAGCCAACAGATGCTTCATGGCAAACACAGCTGCTCTCAATGGCCTAGCAGCTTCCAGCACTTCACTGCATTCAGGTTCGACTGGATATGAAGACATGGAGACAACCAGTGGGAGAATGACAAGTCCCCAACGCTGCTGCATGAAATCAAACAGGCAGATGTTGCAGTGCTCCTCCTACCTTCATAGCCATGTGTACATTCTCACTGACACACACACACACACACACACACACACACACACACACACACACACACACACACACACACACACACACCCCTCTTGTGGATCAACATGAACATTAAAGGCTGCTTAATTGTAGCCTCCTGATTTACAGTGTTACTCAGATTGAAGGGTTCATGAAAAAAAACTTTTTTTTTCCCCTACCTTTTCAGCCTTTCCACAGACAAGGGTTCTTTCTTTAAGAGTTTTAACAAGACAGGTTTGAATGTGTGGGAATCTTATTAGAATTTTTTTTTTTTTTTTTACTTTAAAGCAACATAAATACAAAAAAAAATGGTTGCATAAACGTGAAATATACATGAGAGAAAACTGGAAGGAAACTAGTTTGATAACTTAAAACTAGCAGGTCTTGGTTCTGATATGAGAATATTGTGTAAACTATGCTGGGAAATAGCTCAAAGACAGCAAGGTTATTTTAAAAAATATGAACATGTCTACTCTAAGTAAAAGAACACAAGAATAGAAGTACAAGTAGGAAAAAGCACCAAACTGGAGAGCACAAAGGCACTACACCCGAGCGCGCTGCCATCTTGTGTCTTCACACAAAAGAAACATCAGTGACAACACCTGCTGAAACAGCTTTCCATTCTTGACGTTATGAACCAATAAATTGCTTTAATGTGTGGACTGATAAAGGATTTCAACCGAAAACTAAGGTCCAAACTTTTAAATATAGATTCAAAAACTTTGGTGTCAAATCAGAAGGGATTGTGGGGTGTAGCTGACAAAGACTGACATTGTGATGACACCGTTAGACCACTGAAGCATTAGTTGCCCTCGGAGAATTGTATGATGAGTTTCTTGATGTACTTCAGAAAATTAAAGCTTAAATAGAATGATTGTTGAAGGTCATCAATGAATAAATTACACTATATCAAACAAAATCAATGAAACTGTAAACAGGAGTTCAGACAAGAAAAGGATTTGATGTGGAGACTTGAGTATGGAATTGCATGAGAAGAACTGCTTGATCAAAAATCAGACCAGGCAATGCTGTTAAGGTTCACCCATGGCAATAACAGTCTGCATTACTACCATGTGTAGTTACTTTTTCATGGAGGTGCAGGTCAAGAGGTGCAAAACTGCATATCTTCCCAGCAGACACGGCATTTTTGAAACACTGAAACATTTTATTATATATTTTTAGGGATTTCTCCATTCGGCTAATAGGCATATAAATTATCTTGATGTCTTTGAAGTATTTGCAGACAACGTCCTTGAGAAAAGAGAGTTGAGATGCAGTTTCACATGTATTTTCAGAGGTTAGCCATGTACATGTCAGAAAATCTGAATGTATAACTAACTGGTGATCACTGAGCTAGATTTGTGTTAATTTTGTCAGCATGTTGACGCAATCGCAAAAGAAAAAGCATTTTTAATAGATTTAACACATTACCACAATCTCATTCATTGACTTGTTGCACAATAGAAACATGAAAATATACAAAAGAAAGCACATTACATTAAAGGTATTAAGAATCGTCAAAATTCACAAGAAAAGTTCAAGGTGAAGGACAGCAACAAAGGCTCAACAGAAATGTAGAATTTGAATTGTTTTTAAACATCTCTGGTCAGTGATTTCAAATGTTGCAAAAGCGGATTTAAATTCAGTTACCGGTATTAGTAATATAAGTAATGAAATGTTGCATTGTGATATTTCAAAGAGAGAAAATGAAATATGCTGAATATATTGGCTAGCATGAAAATTACCAAAACAATTAATACAATTACAGAGAAAAAAAAAGCACTTGGAATTTCCAATAACATTTATAGAAAAAAATCAGTTTAAAATCAAATAAAAAATGGTGAGAACAGCCTCAAATTTTACTAATATTAGCACAGAATTATATGCAAATGTTCATGTCAGAAAATATTTGAATACTTGATCATTCAAGCTATTCAATTAAGAATCATTCATGTCAAGAGTATGAAAACGAGTGATCTGTCATCCAGGCTGTCTGTCCTACTTTCTACCAGATGTTGGCTATGATGCATGTTTGTTGTTAGTTAAAAGAAGAGCGGGTCAAAATACAGTGGTACCCATCATTACCCAAACACAAACTGACTATGGATTTTGTATCATTCTTGTCAAACTCTTCTTCTCGTGGCAAGTAGACTTGATTTTTTTGCCTTGAAGATATTTCACCTCTTGGAATTAACCATGACCGGGATGACTGAGAACCTCCACAGATATGGACATTGTAGACCTACTAAGAACTCTCTTGCAGTTCATTCATGGTGCAAAATTAAGACTGAAGAAATATATTTGAAAAGTGTGAGACACAGTTACTGTGACATGTTTACAGTACTAGCAGTAGAGTGACCAGATGACTTCAGACTGTAAACATACTGGGGTCACTGAGGGAAGAAACAGATTTATGTGAATGATTTGTGTCTGGTGGCTTGTGAACTGAGTGGGCTCTAATCTATGTGTTCATGTATAAAACAGCACAGACTGCTGCGCGTCCCTGGTGTGTGTCTCTGCTTTTGAATGTGGCAGGTGGGGTTTAGGAAGAGTGGTAAGGTGTTATGGGAACAAGGATGTGTCTACATGTGAACAAGGAATCTAAACACTGTGAATTATGGATCTGTCAGAATGCTGGGCAGTTCTGTGGAAACCAGAAACCAGACTAATAAAAAGAGGAGGAATCTGGGTCCTATTCAGAGAGCCCATATGGGGGCTGGGGGCTGGGGCTGAGACCTATTCAACCTGCCCTGAGACACAAGGACAAGGGTCCCATTACCCTTCTCCAGCTCGACCTCAGTGAACTTGATCCTGAAGAACAATATGGACCACAGAGGGCAGAGTAGGAAGGGAGTGGAGTGAAGGGGGGTGGGAGGATAATATATCTGGGAAAATAAGTGAGCAGAGGAAATTGTGTGACAAAAACTGACAGGCAAGGTTTCATTCCCAGATCTGCTCGAAAGAGCATCGCCACGGCCTATTCTATATCGATTCTAAAAGGGACAAGGTGATTTGAAAATCGAATAGAACCACTGCTTAAACAGGTGTGTCTTTCAGGACAATTCACAACCGTACCCTCTTACTACTTTTCTTCCAAAGCACAAAGACTGCAGCTCCGGGCCTGGAAGTTAATTGAAAATATTGAAAAAGCTGTTTGAACATGGCATACATTCTGACACTAGATAAGGAATAAAAGGAAATTATTCAAAAAGGACCATCATGACGATTCATGGTCCATCTCTAAGAGTCTATAACTCTACAGTTACAAACAAACTCTCCAGACATAAATTAGCCCGTGAAGAAACATGTTCTGTCATTCAGGCATCATCTTTTTACTTCAATAAAAAACAAGGCTCTATCTTAAACTCTTTGCTGCTCAGTACAAGCACACACTTTTCCTTCGTACAGTTTGTCTCTGCTATTCTCTTTTCTCCTGCAAAACTAAAGGAATTGCATGGTCATCCTAGCCATCCTCTGGATTCAAACGGCTTTGTGTTGGGATGATTATATGCAGCAATACTACCTTATTCTCTGAAGCCACTGTGTCTTCTTTAATGCTAGGGTTCATCAATCAAATGAGATGAAAGGGGATGTCAAAATTATTGATATTATTACATTTCAAACATCATTCTTGAAAATACAATATTTAAAAGACCATTTTTTTCTTGTTGAGAAGTCTTTTGGCTTGAATGATTTTTATTATACTGGAGATTTTAATTTTAAAGGCCTGGATGGAATTATTTTTTTAAATAAAGCAATTGGTAATTGCCATAGAAATTACATTTAAAAAAAATCTGTTTAACGGTTGCATATCAAATTGTGTTTTATGTGATAGACATTCAAAGTAACTTTAGTCTGGACGGTTAACTGTTCAGTTTATTGTTCTTATATTTCCAGTAGACCACAAAATTAAAATTCAGACTCAAAAAACTTTGTTCCCTGGGGGCAATTATAAGATGGATATGAATGTTGATTTAACTGAATTGAGGTTGTGATTTTGAATTTTATACATTGATCACAGTCTCATTACAATTGGCAGTTATTGTGTAAACAATAGAAGCACTGACATTTTTGTATCCCTTACCAAATCTAAAATGAAGGTGCAACTGCACATTTCTTAATAACAACTCCTCTATGATATCAAGTTGTAGCTTTGATTTTAAAAGTGTTGGTCCTGCAATATGGTATTATTGTCCTCCTGATAATCACGAGAACTCGAAGAGCTGGTTTTCACAGAGACCTGTTAAGACGGCAGGGATCACATCCTGCCTTGTCCTCACATTAAAGGCGGACAGTCTTGGCAGCAGAGGTCAGAGATCAAGAGGGTGGGATGAGGGAGGGTGTTAAAGACAACAGGAAGGGCTGCAGGGTCAAACTAGTGCAGATACACGGCAGTCTGTCTGCAGCTATTGTCTTGACCTTACAACGAGTGGATGTTAGCAAGGGCACAGAAACATAGCAGCAACAATAGGCACAGGAAAGCACACAAACTGGCATTGTTGATCTGAAGGGTTTGGGTAATAAGTGCAAGAACACAGGCAAAACAAAAAAACACAAGGCACTGTGGTCAAAGGGGTGAAGAAGTTGTAGATACATCCACTAAAATATATACCGAGAAAATTAATCTATAGCTTGAAATTCAGGTCCTAAAAATAATGAACAAGAATAAAATTATCAGAGACAGTTTTCCAGGGATGAAATGACATTCATTAAGAGACAAGCAAACAGGGTTTCCAGCTCTTTTGTACAGAGAATTGTTCAGGACATTTCCAGTGACAACTTGATTGGTATGGTAGCGTGGACCAAGCTCAGAAATTAAAAATGTATTTGCTGCCTTGTATGAGGGCTAATTTTGTTGAGACCCTGGCTTTTGAACATTTTTGTTATTAATTAATTAATATTCTATTGAGTATTCTATCCATTAATTAACTCCAGAAAAATTAATGAGTCTAAAAACAATTACAAAATACATTTGCTTTTTGATTGGTTTCCATGTGTTTGTCACGACGGAGGCCTTCATGATCTACTGTAAGAAAATACTTGTTAATGAAAACATTTTACGTCAGTCATTCCAGAAGCAACTATTCAATTCTATCCCAAAGTAGAAATGAATTATTAGTGATAATGGCTTGGTGGAGGTCACAGCTCCAAAGTGCTTTTATTTATGATGCAACCTCACTGCTCTCACCTGGGTGTTCCAAACACTATCATGGGGGGGTTCGAAATTGAGTGAGTGGAGATAAGCAGAGTGTTGTCCTTACCACCAAAACTGTGCAGAGGTCAGCAGGAAGGAAAGGAAGTGCTGTGGGACGATGTGAATGCTATCACAGCCATGCAGAAACAAGTAGGTAGACTGCCCTCCTGTTTACAGAGCTGCCATTACTGCCATGACTGATGACTCCCTGAAGAATTCACATCTCCCTCATGGGCCACTCTCCTTGGTGGAAGACAAAGTGTGTGAGAAAGTGTGTTGTATGTGGTTGGTGGTGGTGGTGTGAGTGGGGGGGATTAACCCAATTCACTTGTTGTGATTGTTATATTTTAGGGGCTCAAATGTTTTCAATGTCCAACCTAAATTTTTCATGAATCTATCAAACAGTATGAGTTTTCTAATTTGCCTTCATAGCAAAAAAGCAATTTCTGATGGGTGCAGCTGTTTTTTTTTTTCTTGTTCACCTATACCGGCTCTACTGGGGTAATTGTGACATAAAGAAAGCAGTTTGAGTTCTTCCTGAATAGAATTAACAAGAAATAAAGTTGTATGTGTTTGTGGAAATTGGAAACAGTGTTGAATTGACTAATTTTCTATGCAAAATAAACAATGAGCACATAATTTATTTATATCAATAATTTTTTTTCACCAATTTCAAAAATCCTTCATCTGAGCTATACTCACAGCCCCACATTTGGACTCTGGACATAGGTACAAAGCAGCCTGGTGTTGGAGCCGGCAGAGACGACCTGAAGCCCACAGCTGTGGTCTCACAGATGTCAAAACACGGAGGGTTCTCAAGGGGATTTGGAACTGGCAGCAAAGGCCAATGCCTGCCATTGTTAAGAAAGGTTGGGAAAACCTCCTAATTTGCTGTATGGGGTGGTGGTTGGTGCTCAATGCAGGCTGATTCACATCTTCTATGCCAAAATGAGAGAGACGCTAAATCAAGGACCTAGTTTTGTCATTGAAAGCACAAAGTCAAGATGTGACAAATATTAGTCCAATAAATTTTTGGTCTGGAAATTAAGTTTTCTTACCTAAATAATAAAGAATAACAGCAGAGATAAAGCACACGTATCACAGAAAATGCACCATTATGCAGTATGCAATATTATAACGCTTGCCCACATAACAATAACCAAGTTTGAAATCTTGGCTTTTTGAGAGGCAACCCACAATGGCATAAATGACATTTCCAGTGTCTCATCTCTTTTCTTTTTACTCCATTATCTTGAATCATTTACATCCTATTCCTTCGAAAAACACTTCATATTAAAAACATTTCAGCACTTAGCAGCTCTACTGGGTGTTCAGACTTGTTGTCATTGATGGCATTACTTATTCATCTGGGCCTTTCAGTTTGGCTGAAATCAGCACTGCCTGCACTTAAGTTGGTGGCCTTTCACACCATCTTGACAAAGAATAATAGCCAGGACAGTGAGACACAGTTAAAGCTGATATCCATGTTTAGGTAGAGAAAAAGAAGTCACCGCAGTAAATTGTACAGCTGATTCAGGCCTGCCATACCTCAGGTCAAAGCAGCCACGGCCACAGGGCTTGTGCTGCTTTTCAAATATTTATCCCTTCATAGCAGGAGACGCAGCATGGGATAGAAAACAAAATGGAGTCCTACTGGGCCCAGGATTTGCTAGTGTACACACATATACAGCATGACAAACACAGTGAAGAAAAAAAACAAAAAACAAACAGATGGGCAGATTCTGATTTCAGACACAAACCCTACCACCAGCCTTTGTGCAGATAATAGGGGTAGCCCACCGCTGGCAGTCTGCTGAAAGAGCAGCCTCAGGTTTTTAGCACATTCAGTGTTGAATGAGCAGGTAGCCTGAGGTTGGGTACAGGGGGAGAACTAGGGACTTGGCTGACAGGTCGTCTTTTCTTCCTGGCTGGTTGCTAGGCCATCTTGGGATCCCTTCCAGGGGATTGTGATTGCATTTTATAGCCTCGAGCAGCTTCTGCATGTCATATATCCCCTCCTCATGAGGCAGACATTTGGCTTGCTCCAGGCCTCCAAAGTCACCCATGTGCACCCTGCTGTTCTCTGTCTTTTGATTAAACCTACAATGCTCGCAATCAGTACAGGGGTCTTCCAACCCATACACCTCTAGACCTAAAGGTTGAGTTATGCAAGTAAAGAGCTAGTTTGTATCATGTCTGGTCTGACAGTACAGGCGTATGTATTTATTTCCATTCCTAATCGTGCAACTTGAAAGGTTCAGTGAACAGGCAGCTGTCACTCGGGGTGAAGAGAATTTCTTAAATGCGGACACCAGCCCACATTTTCCCGGGACTTGAGGAGAAGTTGAAAACTACTCAAATATCTCATCCCTGTATATCTGGCCAACTCCTGTGTTAAGTGGAGGAAAACATTGGTTGATCAGTTTGGAGAGTTAGGGATAGTGAATACAAATGAAAAGGGATGCTGAGGTTGGAATTGCCAGGCAAGACACTGAGCGGACAACCAAAGAGAAAATTTATGGTTGAATTGAAAGAGGACAGTTGTTGTGAGAGAGGAGGATACATAGAATAGATTTGATGGAAGAAGTTGATATATTGTGGCTACCACAAGGAATCAACCAGCCAAAAGGAAAAGAAGATGAATTAGATTTGGAGAGTTAGAGGGGAGGGGGGACAATTTGAAAAGCAGTTCTGACTAAGCATAAGATCACCTGCATGGTCAGGAATTCCCATGAAAAGTTAATTCACTAATGTGACCTAATTTCAGGAACTTTTGGAAGGAAAACTAATCTTAGAAAGTCAAAGAATCAAATTAAGTAAAGAATTACATTGATGTTTTGTGAAAAGCAAACTTTAAAGACTGAAAAACCCAAAATAAGAGATTGTACTTCAGGCTACAACAAATACATCTATTTTGAAAAACCAAACATACAGAAAAAAACCTTGACTTTCCCTGTATATAAAAAAACATTAAATAGTGGGGGATTAATCCAAAAGTCGAAGAACAAACTTAAAAGTAAAGCCTCAATTTAAAGTAATTTCATGAGCACATCATGTCATATTTTCAAACAAAGTCATACTTCTAACCGACTAGACAGTCCTCTCACCTCCCAAAAATTTAGGACCGGGAGTCTTAAATAATTAAATCTCTTCCACTTTTCCAGAACTTCACATCTCCCTTAGTATCCAACAGCATCTGTGTATGCACATAGGTAGGGAAGACATTGTCAGGTTGTTGGATTCTAAACAAGACCTAGATTCGCTCTGCCTTTCTCCTTCATAAATATTCAATGCTTTGAATTTGGTGGAACAGCAAATAAAATTCAAATTCCAAGTGTTGTTTCCAATTTCAAAGCGTACAAGCAGCTTCAATTGGTTTAACTCCTCCTATATACACCAATCACATGAGACGAAACCGTGTGGGATGAGCTACTGTTTCCAACTCACTTGACTTATACATTGTGAAAGCTCTGAACCTGTTCATTACCATTTGCTCACTTGCCCCTTTGGTAAGTTATTCATTATTGAGGTATCTAACCTGCACCACTATTAGGAACAAAGCTACTCATATCCTGTGAGTAAGCACAGGTGTTCTGTTCATGCACAATGAGCCAGGAAGGAGACATGACCCTGTTGCAGAATGATGTTAAGAGATGGTACATCACCATCACACAGGCAGCATGTGTTTAAAGGTGCTCACAGGGGAAGGGGACTTACAGCGTGTTTACACAGTGGCATCTCCGAGCGAGTATTAATAACAGAGCCACTTAGCATTCAGTGGCATGGGTCTCAGCCATGCTGTTTGTTTCACAGGTCATTAAATTTATGCCGCAGCCCTAATGTTCATTACAGCAGCAAGCTGGCCAGGGGTCTGTAACACTCGCTCACTGTCTTTAATCCCCTGCTGTATTCTGCATACTGGCTTTCTTTTCATCTTTTTCTTCCCCTCACACATCTCCGGTCAATTTGCTTGACAAAATCTTTCTGCGGTTTAATTAGAATGACTGCACCAGTATTCTAGATCTTTCACCCCCCTAACAATCACTGCATCTGAGTACAATTTCTTTTTATTCTTTTAAAGTTAGAAGTTCCACATAGTCTTATGTAAAATTACCATTTTGTGAAAATAAGACTGATCATTTAAGGGGAGAAATGTAAAAAATACAGCTGTCAAGACAATTTTCAAATATCATCATTGCAGGTAATGATGAAAAGCAGATGAGCCTGCATCGGACTAAAAAGGCTGATTCCATCTCGGACACACTTAAGTCAGGTTAGAAATTTCAATGACAAAATAATGGCATGCTCAGCGTTAAAGTTTGTAAAAAAAAAATAAAAAAAGAAATGATCTAGTCGCATGCAGTATATTTTGTATTTCTATGAAGAAACAATTGCACTGCAATGGACTTCAATCTAATAAAAGAAATGTTTTTTTGTTTTTCCTCTTCTTGACAAACACATCTGATAGACGTCCGTCTGCTAGAGTATATTGCATGGGACCCAAGTAAGTAAAAACAGTTCATTTTTGGAGCGGACCAGATAAGCAACATCAAGACCTTAATCTAACCTCAGAACCCCTGTGACAGCAGTAGAGGGGGTTCCGTGTTCACAAAAATGAAGTTATTCTCCAATATGTGTAGGCCCACTCATGTAAAAATATAAGTTTATTCAAGCTCAACAAGATACTGCTATTTACTTTTTGACTATATAACATTAGCTAATGGGGGGGGGATTCATTTTTTTTTTTTTTTTCTTAAACCAGCAATCTATATACACTGTATGTAGGCGATGAATGGAGCTGGTCCCACAAACACTAAAATTCCTGTATTCAATTTTTGTGTAATGCAGGGATTATTGTCTTTAAAACTGGCCCACTGTTGTCCAGGTGAAAATACAAAAAAAATAAAAATAACACCAGCACTGTTAAATGTAATTTATCCTCTCAGAAATTGAATGCACTTCAAAGGCCAATTCGACAGGGCTTACAGGAAAGGTCCAGCAGCTGGACAGAACAGCATATCTGTGCGTTAGAGGTTGGGTTTAAATCCAAAAGTATTACAGCATTGCTCGAACCATGGAAACATATTCATTCAGGATTCATATGCCTGCAGTTGTAACTTTTCAGATGTGTACCATCAAAACCTAATCTGTGGTTCAGTCATATCATAAAGTGTAATCTGCATCATAATTGTTTTTAAATAAACATTAATTCACATAAATTTCTCAACTAAAATTATGTTGATTGTTATGCCTTTGAGTCTTTACAAAAGTTCTTGGATCCAGAATGGAGGAAAAGATCATTCCTCTGATCTGGCAGCAGGGGTAGTCACTGCGGCACATTGATGTCTCTGTAAGAGCAGCAGAACAAACACTGCAATATCTCCTTAAACAAACTGATGCTTCTGTGTTCATTTGTTGCGTTCTGATTCAGAATGGCGCAATGCTGGATAAATTCCCAAACTTCAAAACAACTCAAACCTAGGCTTTGAGTTGTTTTGTGTAAACAAATGGATCATCACATTGATGACGACAGAATGATTGTGTAAAATGGACTAATATTTATTAGTTTCAACTGCCAAACAATCTCTAAAATTTTTGTGATCATTAATTGGGGTACAGGGATCATAGTATGCAAAGCATTCGGTTGTGTGGTTCCCAAATTGAAGCAATTGCAGCCACCAACAAACTAGCCTGGGGGTCACAGGTTGGCACAACTCTCTCATTTTCTCCAACACAGATTGGTTCTCAGGAGCAATGGGCTGCCCTTATACAAAGGATAAGTGCTAGTAGTTGGAGGGAGAGTAAGAAAGGAAGGCTGTTGCAGACAAAGAACAGGTGTAACTTCTTTGTAGCAGACATTCCTAAATGCAGAAAAATAAGGATGCAAGATTTGTCAGTGATAGAAACTAAAGTAATGTAAGACATCCGATGCATCTTTGTCAAAAGCAAAATGACAAGTCACCAGACAATTATGCAGCCAAATTTACAGCTTGCAATCTTGGATGTGTGAAAAACCTGAAATTCATTCTTGGTTTGAGTCTGTAAAAATAATTTTACAATTCTGGGTCCATGTGCACTTGCACTGAGTTTAAGTAAAAGTCCAGTAAGGTTTCTATTAGTCACAGAGGGTGCATTTTATTCTGAAACTCCCAGGTGTTGAGAGTGGTTAACTGTTTTACTTAAAGACATCAAAAAATGACAAGCTTCTATTATTGGCATGCTATTGAGCTGAATAGAAGAGTGATGTTGATTAAGCTTCTTTGAAAACAAAACAAAACAGAAAAAAACAAAACACTACAGGTTCCAATAAAAATCATTCAGAATATTTTAAAATTCACTGGATAGTGAACAGATGAACTCAATGGAATGATGTTTCCTAGTTTTGCTCAGCTCTTTGAGGCAGGGTGTGATACACTGTATGAAGTCTTCATAGCTACAATTTTCCCAGTAGGGGACTTCCAAGCTCGCACTTATGAAGTGGCCTTACTGCTACCATATTTGGTGGCCTGATTTTCTCAGTCCCGCTCCGACTTCTCAACAACCCCCTTTGTCCAATTTTCTCCACCTTACTTTCACCAAGTAGCTTATTCAAGAAAAACAACGCCTCTGCACATTTATCCACTCAATGTCATGTACGAGAGGGAACAAAGACATAAGTAAAAATGTGAAAGGCAGAGGAAAAGTTCAAACAGTGTGGTGGCAGAACATCTATAGGAAGCTGGCACTTCAGACCTCCTTCAGCAGGATGAAAGAGCAGGGATGCTGCGGCGAAGGTGCAAGGCCATCAGCGAGGGGCCAAACATGTCTCTGCCAAAAACACAATTACTGTCAGCGGATAAGTAAACTATGCCCCTATATCTCACCTATGAAAGAACCTCTGTCCCCAGAACAATGTGTTTTGTTGGACAAACAGTAGAGGGAAAAAAACAAGTCCTCAAGGAGAGATGGAAAGCAGTACTGAAGAAACCCATTTATCAAGAAAAAAGGGAAAAAGGAAGAAAAAAGGTCTTAACCACAGTACAAAACATTTTTTTTTACAGTTGGCCAGGTACACATGAAAGAACATGTAAAAAGATGTCATCAAGATTCAGAGGCTTCTTGTTACTGTCCGACTTGAAGTAGCATGTTGACCCAGAGATCAGACACTGCAGGCCTCAGCAGCGACTCAGCGCTGCAGTCACTGCCACTACATCCACTGGTAACATTCATTAAAGTACAGGTTTCTGAACACAGGGACCTGCTGGTGTTCAGAGGACAAAATGGGCGTCTTTCATCTAACTGCTATTCGGGAAACACTTGTGCTTTGTATCTTGAAGTTGGATTTTCGTGAAGATGCACTGATATAATGTGAACAATAGAAAACACCTTGACCCCTACAAAAAAAAAACTACAAACGAGTTACAAAAAAACCCACCTAATTAGGCAAAGAATTGTCAATAAAAACAAGCAAGATTATTATCAAATTATGATCATGTAGATGACAAAAATGTATCGTATTGAACAATATGTATATTTAAACACACATTGTGTATGTATGTATGTATATATGTATGTATGTATGTATGTATGTATGACATTAGTTTTAACTATTACACAGAGCATTAGGACAAAACCTTTGAATGTCTCTGTAGACTGTTAGTGATTCGATTACATAGTTTTACCACTTACCTTCAAAAGATTAGTCAGGAGACAGTTTGAAGAGTAAAAGGGATGTGCCGTAAAGGGGACAAACCACACCTCTCACCAAAACATGAAAGCAAAGACATGCAAACCAATGGCAACAATTACTTATCCAGCCTGAGACTGTGTATTTAATGTAACCACAGTCTGACCACAGCGCTGAGGACAAACACTGATCTGACCTCATAGCAGTGTTAACAGGCTACTGCAGGACTACAGAGCGGAAACACACTACACAGCTGTCTCTCTCTGTTATTTCACACTATTACTTTCGTTCACTGAGCGTTCTATTTTTATCTTCCATCACACTCAAAAGGAACCCTCGCAGGAAGACTGTGCTGCTGACATAAACAGATTAAAGACTTAAAAATATTCATTGTCCTTTGATAATGAAGCTGGGTGAGCAGAGAAGGAGGTCAAATTACATTCACAAAGACCAGGATCAAGGAAGACTTTGCTGTATGAATAATTTTTTAACCAAAGCATTTGCAGCATGTTTTTTTAAATAAATGAAACTTGAAGTTTCTCAAATGAAAAGAGGCTAATAACAGAGAACAGTGTATGGCTTGAATACAAAATAGACAATACGACATTAATATAATCTAAACAATACTAAAATTTGAACAAATGGATAACAATTCCATCCTGTTTTGACATAAATATCAGAATACCTGTTACACCACTAAAATCGAAAATTCAATATACATAATTAATTGACTGTCCAAGGGATGATAACTTGATTCAGTCCGTTTTTATTTAAATGACTGTGAAACTATCTTAAATTCAGTCTTAAAAAAAAATCTAAATTAGAATTTGGAGGGGATCTTGTGTCAAATTTCCATCGCTAAATTGAGGACAAGTCAGCATTTTCCCAATTAACCTGTAATCATTTTAGACAAAGAAGAAAAATCATGGTTCAGAAGTTAACAAATGTAATTAATCAAGACAGAACTGTGCAAATCATGAATTTCCCCGAATGATTCAGAGCTGTAAATATAAAACTTGTTCATTCTAGACAAGACACAAATGAAGCCTCGGGGGGGCACAGGCTGGTCCCAAGCCTGGATAAATGCAGAAGGTCACATCAGGAAGGGTATCCGGCATAAAACTTGTGCCAAAAACAAATATGAAAATCGAACCTAAGAATCTCATTTCGGATAGGTCGAGGGCCAGGTTAACAATGACTGCCATTGGTGCCAATAACCCACAGAGTACCCGTGGAAATTGGGCTACTGTGGGTCGAAGAGGAGGAAGGCGTGTTCTGAAGAAGAGACAGAAGAGGAAAGGCAAGAGTCTGGGACAGAGTAGGGACTTTGAATATTGGGACAATGACAGGAAAAGGTAGACGGTTGGTTGCATGACGCAGAGAAGGATGGTGGATATACTGTGTGTCCAGGAGACTAGGTGGAAAGGTAGTAAGGCTAGAAGCTAAGGAGCAGGTTTTAAGTTGTACGATCATGGAACTGACAGGAAGAGAAATGGAGTAGGAGTTATCTTGAAGGGGGAGTTTGTTAGGAATGTTCGGGAGGTAAAAATAATGTGATAGACTTATGAGTCTGAAACTGGAAATTGAAGGTATGATGCTCAATGATGTTAGTGGCTATGCCCCACAGGTGGCATGTGAATTAGAGAAGGAGAGGTTCTGGAATGAGTAAGAGGAAGTGATGCAGAATATCCCCCAGAGATGAGAGAGTGGTAATTGGTGCAGACTTCAATGGACATGTTGGTGCAGGCAATAGTTGATGAAGAAGTGATGGGCAGGTTTGGTATACAGGATAGGAACGCAGAGGGAAAAATGTTGGTAGACTATGCAAAAAAGATGGACATGGCTGCAGTGAAGACTTTTTTTTCCAGAAAAGACAGGAACTTAGGGTAACTTATTAAAGGCAGTTAGTCCTGATATACATGTGGAGGTATGGAAGTGTCTAGGAGAGGCAGCGGTAGAGTTTCTGGCTAGATTATTTAACTGGATCTTAGACATTGAGAAGATGCCTGAGGAATGGACATTAAGTGTGATGGTGCCCATTTTTGAGGGGGATGTGCAGAACTGGATTATTTATAGAGGGATAAAGTTGATGAGCCATACAATTAAGTTATGGGAAAGAGTTGTGGAAACTAGACAGAGTAGTAGTCAGGATTTATGAGCAGCAGTATGGTTTCATGCCTAGAAAGAGTACTAGAGATGCAGTATTTGCTTTGAGAATGCTGATAGAGAAGTACAGAGAAGGTCAGACGGAGCTGCATTGTGATTTCGTAGACCTAGAAAAAGCATACAACAGGGTACCCAGAGAAGAACTCTGGTATTGTATGAGGAAGTCTGGAGTGACAGTGAAGTATGTTAGACTGGTGCAGGACATGAATGCTTGCTGTGAGACAATGGTGAGGTGTACTGTAGGTATAACAGAGAAGTTCAAGGCGGGGATGGGACTTCATCAGGGATCAGCTCTGAGCCCCTTCTGTTTTGCAGTGGTGAAAGACAGACTGCAATGGAGAGTGTGGAAAGAGGTAAAGAAATGGGCTCAAGCAGGTTGGAATGGGTGGAGAAAAGTCTCAGGAGTACTATGCAATAAAAGGCAATCAGCCATAATGAAAGGAAAGGTGTACAAGACAGTGGTGAGACCAGTGTTGCTGTATGGTCAAGAAACAGCGACAATGACAAAGAGACAGGAGACAGAGCTGGAGGTAGCAGAGATAAAGATGTTGAGGTTCTCTTTGGGAGTGATGAGGATAGATACAATCAGGAATGAGACCATCAGAGGGACAGATCATGTTAGATGTTTTGGAGAGATGGTCAGAGAAGCCAGAATGAGATGTTTCGGACATGTACAGAAGAGGGATAGTGAATATATTGGTAGACAGATGCTGGAATTGGAGATGCCAGGCAGGAGGTCAAGAGGAAGACCAAAGAGAAGATTTATGGACGTAGTGAGAGAGGATATGAAGTTAGTAAGTGTGAGAGGAGGATACAGAGAAGAGATGGAGAAGGTTGATTTGCTGTGGTGACCCCTGAAGGCAAAAGCCAAAAGGAAAAGAAGAAGATGATTCAAGATAAGACACAGGATACGTTTGATGTTTTCAATGTCTATAACATCACATTGCCCAGCTCCATTTCACCTTTTCGGGAACATAATAAGTCATTCTTTGTTTAGATAACGCATGCAGGTGGATTCCTGAGAGACAAGAAGATGCAGAGGATAAGTTGGGCGAGAAGAGGATGCAGGGGATAGAGTAAGATGATTTGCTGCGGTGACCCCTGAGGGGATTAGCTAGAAGGAAAAGTTGCACATAGATTTCCTACCAAAGTCTACCAAAGTAACTGACCTGAAGTAAGCAGAAAACAGTTTACTTTCAAAAATTAATGTGTTCCTCAACAAGTAGTACAAAACTAAACTCATGACAGTTGAAACATCAAAGTAATATGGTTAATTAACCTTTTTCCTTCACTAGGTCTGGTTTATATTCATTGGATGATTTGGCTGCATTAGCTCTTTTTGACAGGATGATGGAGCAGCTGGCCATATAGTGGTTGTCCTGCCGAGGTGACTGATGCACACCATAATAGCTGTAGAGAGTTTTATTAAACAATACCAGACTAATCACTCTCCTTCTGACATATTTGAGCTTCACAATGGCATGGTCTTGAGCGCATCAAGAGAAGTCAATGAGATGTGAAACACATCGATGAAACTGTACAGAATGCCCCTGTTGGTTTCAAATGGGAGTGTTGTGATTCTCTCATTCATGGTTCAATATTATGATCTCTACCCTATTCACTTATTCATGTTAATATCTTAAACGTGATTTCCTACTGCATATGTGTATGTGGGAGGAGATATTTAGTAGGGAATGCTGTGTGTTGCAAAATGTTTTCATACAGCATAGTATGACTCTCAGTTATCTCTTACATTCATTCCACTGGTGTGAGCACACACACGCACGCCAGATTGAGACCTGGATGATCCCCTCCTTTCAAACCAGGCACAAGAGGCTCCATGCTGTCTGATCCTCCTTGAAACAGTATCCTGACAACCACCTGAAGCTGCACCGACAGTGATGTTCATAAGAATGTTGTGTTGTGTTGTGTTGTTTGCACTGCTATTTCCACATGTAAACATTAACCTCTCATTTTGAAAAAACTTATTAGGGGGACAGACTTTTTCTCAACAGCACATTTTATTTTGGTTGACACTTAATGGTCAGTAAATGACTGTCCCTTACAGGACAAATATTTTTAAAGTGTACATCCCTTCCCAGCGCTGATTGGCCAACAAGAAAGAATGGCACACAGTAAGACTAAAACACCCTGTCTATAAAAGCTGAGTCTTCTATCAAAACCTCCTCTTTCAAGAAGATGGATGGATGGATGGATGGATGGATGGATGGATGGATGGATGGATGGATGGATGGACAATTCAATACTCCATTGAATAAAGATTTCAAATTTCAAAATCAGTCAAAATTTACCTCTTAAATTCTGAAACATTATTGCAATGTGATAATGTTGTCTACATGGGAAAAAAGAACATTTGTAAGTTTGTATGCCAGACAACCTCATGGGATTTTCCTCATGTTTTAAAGTTGTTTTCTATCCTTACTATAATTTGGACTCTGGTCAGATGCACCTTAAAGTGCAAAGTAAGACTCCATTTGAATGGCTTTGACTGTAGTCAGACTCATACCTTTTAACTCAAATGGACAAATACATAAAAGTCTTGCGACTGCACTACAAATTCAAAAACACTGACTCAGCTTGAAAGACTTAATGATCCCTCCTAGGCCCAAACATGGTTAGAAATATGTCCTAAAAGGATAATACCAATGAACATATTAGGATTCATTTAGCTGGAAAAAAAAACTACAGTATTAAACATAACTCTTTCTAGGAACTGGAAATTCCAGTATATAATATCTCTGGTCAACTACTTCTTGACTGATTGTGGACATATAAAACCTTTAGGAGGAAATTCTGGGAAGCTACTCCAAACTGAGATAGAGTTTATAAAACAAGCTGTCTGTTGAGCCAAAAAGGGGGAGACAGTAACCATAAAACCCTAGACTTTTTGGTGATGGACATTTGTCACTACTCATTGCCTCACTGGAAGCAGCACTGCAATGTGCTTACACAAAGACAGAAGAGTGCATGGTGATGTGTGTTACCAGCATATTTCCAACACACAAAAACTGACAGAAACTGGCACTGGCAAGGGGCTGACTTAAGGGTGATTAAGCTAAAAGTAACAGACAGAAATGGAAGACTTTGGCGATGCCAACATATGGAAACAAAAAAAGTTAAAATGAAAAGTCATCAAAAACTTTGCATATGTGTAGAAAACTATCAAGGAATGTGTGGAGTAAGTTACTATGTTTAGTATATAGACAAGGTGAGGCAATATTTGAATAAATGCATTTTCACTAACTGAAGTATAAGTGGAATACTGATAATCACTTTCAAAACATTTGGAGAAATGTTATGTATATACAGTACATAGAAATTAGACAGAAACCGAGAGCGAGAGAGAGAACAAGAAAGAATAAGAGCGAATTGGCTATGGTTTGGTTATGATTGGTTTGCTTATGACTGTGAAGGCCAAACTTTTCATTCTGGACATGTTTCTTACAAATTGCTTTTTTAACAAATAGAAATTTTGTTCCATGACATATAATGGTGGATGAATTAAAAGAATTCCCGATCAGTTAAGTTAAGCGATTTCTCAGAAATGCTTTCTTTTCTGGTAGTCTGATCAGTCACTAAAAAGGAAACAGACTGTTTCCATGAATTTTAATAATTTAACTTAATAATCTTCTTCAGGTTCCTCAGTAATTAGGGGTCACCACAGGTGATCATTTGCTCCCATCTTGCCCTGTCCGGTGCATCTTCTTCTGTCACACCCACTAACTGCATGTCCACCACATCAATAAATCTCCTTTTTGGTCTTCCCCTTTTCTTCCAGTCTGGCTGCTCAAGTACTACAATAATACTGCATGCCCGTGTGTGTGTGTGTGTGTGTGTGTGTGTGTGTGTGTGTGTGTGTGTGTGTGTGTGTGTGTGTGTGTGTGTGTGTGTGTGTGTGTGTGTGTGTGTGTGTGTGTGTGTGTGTGTGTGTGTGTGTGTGTGTGTGTGTGTGTGTGAGAGCGTGTGTGTAAAAATTTACAACACCAGCATGTTCACCGAAGAATAGACTGCTTCCGGAAAGAGAATGAGAATAAATAGGGCAGTTATCGTTCTTTTTTTTCTTTCTTATCCTGACACTAACTTTGTTACAGAAAGTATGTGCACACTTAAATGAAGGTTTAAGATTTCCAATGTGATGAAAGCTGAAAATGGCTTTCACAAACACCTCTTTGCTGTAAAGGATTTTAACTTTTTCCCCCAAACTGATCGGTATGATTCACACATTTACAATGTAGGACTTTGTGTGCACATACAATACTTTTGGATGTGAATTGTAGACATTGTAGATTGTCAAGAGACAGGGGATTATAATAGAGGTCTGGGGATAATAAACATTAAATCTTGCAGTTTTCTTTGTCATGAGAAATTAGCCTCATCATAGCATTATTAAAACATCAATACCCATTGGTCAACCTCGGTGTAACCCCATCTCAATAACTCCTTTATATGCACACACACGCACACACACTGACCTTTAGTGTGAAAAATGAACACATGAATAAAACGAAAATCTGCAAATGACAAATCTACATTTGGCCCTCCAGTTTCCCCTGAGGTGAGTTTCAGAGAGTCAAATGAGGGCAGTTGGATTTAATCTGCTTCCCCTGGGGCACATGCCCATACACACGCACGCACGCACGCACGCACGCACGCACGCACGCACGGTGCCAGTGGATTGATTTACTATTGAATAAACAAACCAAAAGTGGTCTCTAGCACATTACTCAATAAAATCCAAACTATGTATTTTGAAGGAAGAGGAAGGTTAACTGGATTGAGGGGCAGACACGAAATGCAATCATAAGAGAAAGGAGAAACACAGACAGGGATGTGATGCATAGAAAAGAAATGTCTTAAAGAGATTGATATAAGCCCAAGAATAAAATAAAAATGAGAAAGAGAGTGAGCAAAATACAACAGTATTGGAGAGGAAGTAATATGAATGGATCTCCTGTGGATGAAAAAAAAAGGAGGGCATTGAGGATAACGGAGGAGGACGCAGAGGGAGTAGCAACAGTTTGATCTGCAACTAGGGAGTAGAGGCATGGTCAAAAACCTGTATCAAAAACCGCTTTATCCCTACTGATAGAAAAGACGGCACCTTTCTTTCTTTCTTTCTTTCTTTCTTTCTTTCTTTCTTTCTTTCTTTCTTTCTTTCTTTCTTTCTTTCTTTCTCTCACACACACACACACACACACACACACACACACACACACACACACACACACACACGAGACAAATGTAAGCGGCGCGCCCCGCTAACCGCACTCTCGATCGCCGCTCAGAGATGACGGGGAAAAAAGCCGCGCGCTGCCTC